>JAQQSW010001677.1:0-16687 GCA_028646575.1 Pseudocheirus occidentalis
ATATATTTTTTAAAGTGTTGTTTTCTTCAGTCAGGTTGTTGACTCTGTTTTCATGATTTTCTTGCATCATTCTCATTTCTCTTCCCAATTTTTCCTCCACTTCTCTTATTTGTTTTTCAAAGTCCTTTTTCAGTTCATCTTCTAGGCATTCTTCATGTGTCTTGGAAGCATTTGGTGTGGGAGTTCTGACTGTGTTGTCTTCTTCCCGTTCCATGCTTTGATCCTTTTTGTCCACAAAAAAGGATTCTAGAGTTTTATTGCTGTTCTTATTTTGCTTCCTTTTCCTTATGTTGGCTAGTCAATTAATTGGTTGTTTTGTTTTTTAGCTTTGTGGAGCTCTGCTTCCAGGGGGGAAAGCTCTGTTCCAAATTGCTGGGGTTTTCCGAGCTGCTGGAGCTATTAGGGGGGTGTTGCAGCCCCCCCAGCTTTGGCTTGCTGAGAATGCACCCCAGGACCACCACCCTAGACCATAATCCAGATCCAGGCCGCTCAATGCAAGACCACATGGCCCTGATCAATTGCCTCAGTCCCCTGCAGTGTCCGCAGGCCAGGGGCTCTGAAACAGCCCAGTGGGGGCAGCCACAGGTTACAGCAGTTCCTGCCCTTCCCCCACTGCTTCCTTGCCTTGGGGGCAGATTGGCTGAACTGCTTTTTCTCCCCCAAATTAAGTTTCAAAGTTTCACTTTCAGTGACCTTCTCTAATCCTGGCTTGCTAAATGTGAAGATCCCTCCAGGTGCAGTAGATCTTTTCTGAAGTAGACTCAGCTGTGGCTTGGGAGACCCAGCTCCTGGCCACAGTTTCGGTTTCAGGCTGGGCTAGCCTCGGCTCCGGCCTCCCGGATGAGCCCCTCCTGCTGAGCTGCCTTCAGCAAGAGATGTGTTTTCAGTATTTTTGTGAGTTTGAGAGTCCTAGAATTTGTTTAGGGTCATATTTTATGGGTCTTTAGGGTGGCTGTGGGGAGCTGCGGAACCTTGCTGCTTCTATGCCACCATCTTGGCTCCACCCCCCACCCATGGGAAACATCTTGTTATTGTGTGAAGAGATCAAATTATACCATTTGGGCTATGTACAAACAGAAAACTCTAAATTCACGAGTTGAGAATTCCAGGTTCCTGAAAGGGAATTGCTCTTGGAGGAAGGAGAGAGCTTTCCAGTCTGCCACAGCTGGTGGCAGTAGCCAGTACAGTAGTAATTCATAGTAACATTTCCATGGAGAACCGAGTGACACACCAAGGACAACTAGACACACCAAGAAAAGTCAGCTTCAGGAAGTATGTCCATTCAAGGTAAAGAGAAGTGTCAGATATGGACTCTATAAGGAGACTAGTCCCCTGAGCCCTTGGAGAGTTACATGTAAGGGGAAATTCATGAAGACTCTACAATATGAAAAAAGGACTTCCAATGATCATAAGTTGTGAGTTACCCCTTTATCACATGTATTTTCTAAAAGTGTGCCCAACTATGACCCTATTCTTTATTTGAAGCAACTTTTCCTAGGTACCTTGTGTATGCAAATAAGAGAATACCTTTGGTTTGCTAGGAATGTTTTTGTAACTACTATTCTTATTATACTTTCTCAGTAAATATCTTTTCTTTTTATATATAATATTTTATTTTTCCCTCAATTACATGTTAAAACAATTTTTAATGTCAAAAAAATTTTTGAGTTCCAAATTTCATCCCTCCCTTTCTTTTTTTCCTCTCTGAGACAGTAAAAAAGATGACATAGATTATACATGTGCAATCATGTAAAACATTTCTATATTAGTAATTTTCTACAAGAAGGTTTGAATATGAAGGAAGGAAGAGAAAAATAAAGTGAAAATAGTGTGTCAGTCTGTATTCAGACATTATTATTTTTTTCTGTGGAGATAGCCTGCTACCTCATGAGTCCTCTGGTATTGTCTTGGATCATTATATTGTTGAGAATAGTCAATTAGCATCAATATTAATAGCTAATAGTTTATTGTACAACATTCTCCTGGTTCTGCTTACTTCACTTTGCATCAATTCATGTTTTGGAAGTCTTTCCAGATTTTTCTGAAGTAATCTTCACAATCATTTACCATGGCTTTTGTAACCATTCCGCAACTGATGGGCATCCTCTCAGTTTCCAATTCTTCGCCACCATAAAATAAATATCTTTTCTTAAAGCTAATTAAGTCTGGCTGGTCAATTGTCAGTGGAGAGTTCTACCCACCAGTGGGGGCCAATGAGCAATTGTATTAGAAACTCAGCTCCTCAGTGACCTTAGAATTCTCAGAATAATAAATTTGCCTCCTGGGGAATGTAGCCAGCCTGCCAACGTGAGGAAGAGTTGGGGAAGTGGCCTCAGAGGCAATGTTATTTTATAAAACACTAGTAACTAGTAAGTAATAACTAATAAAAGTCTAGTAACAGCAACAGACTCCTTCACAAAAGCCAAATTCACATCCTTTGATTTTTCTTTAGAGCAAAAGTTCTTAACCTGGGTCCCATGAATATATCTCAAGGGGCCCATGGAACTTATTTGGGAAAGAAAAATTTCATCTTTATTTTTATTAACCTCTCATTGGAACATAACATTCCCTTAAATTATGAAGATGGGCTCTCCAGTTGAGGAATGGTCAAATTATGTGAATAAAACAACTCTAAATTTTTCCTTTATGCTCATCAGATTGGCAAAGTTGACAAAAATAAATAAATATTCAGTGGGTTCCATGAAAACAGGTATATTGATGCACTGTTGGTGGAGCTGTGAATTGGGTCAGCTATTCTGGAAATCAGTTTTGAACAATACCTCCAAAGATACTAAATTGTGCATACCTTTATGATACCACTATTGGACCTGTACTCTAAAGGGATCAAAGAAAGCGTAAATGGACCTATATATACAAAAATGTTTATAACACTTCTTTTTGGTGTGACAAAGAACTAGAAATTATGTGGGTTCCATCAAGTAGGCCATGGACAAACAAGTTATGGTATACTAATGTGATAGAATATTATTGTTCTAGAGAAGGTCTTAGAGAAACAGGGGAAGATTTGAGTGAACTGATGAAGAGTGAAGTGATCAGAACTAGGAGAACAATTAATACAGCAACAATAAAATTGTAAAGACAACTTTGAAAGACTTAAGAACTCTGATCAACACAGTGACCAACCATGATTCCACAAGATTAGTGATGAAACAATGGTGCCTGTCTCCTGACATAGAGATGATGGGTGCTGGATGAAAATTGAGACATATTTTTTTAAATTGCTAATATGGGAATTTTGTTTTGCTTGGCTATGCATATTTTCTAAGAATTTTGTTTTTCTTTTTTGCTCAGGGGAGAGGTGAGAGGAAAAAGAAATAGATTTTTATTAATGGAAAAAGGTAAATTAAATAAAAATAAAAATAAAGATGTTAAAATATTAATATAGGGGACAAAGTATTAGTTTTTACCTGATTACTAAAGGTATCCATGACACAAAAGATGTTAAGAGCCTCTCTGCCTTAGAGAAATTTGTCCAGTCTTTCTTCAGTATGGAATATAGATGGGGAAATAGAATAAACATTTCACTCCTCTTTTTTGTTCTTTTAAAGTGATTATATATACATCAAGATGTTACTATTTACACAGAACTTGTTTCTTACCTGCTTAAACTTAGACTATATCTCTAGAATTAAGGAATATGTTTAGCCATGTAATTTGAAAAATCAGCTCTTGCCCCATATCATGTTGAACAGGAAAGTAGGACCTTTGACTGATTAGTGATAAACTAAACTGAATACCTACCTTGAACAACAATGAGATGTTTGATGAATATTTAAAAAGCCACTCTTTCCCATTAAACAAAGCCAAGAAACATGTGATATCCTTTTATTGAAGATATGGATTGAAACAGAGTTGGTTAGCCCTCTAGATCTTTAACAGGAAATAATGCACACTCTGATTGACTAAATTTATTCTGTTTTTGGTCTTTTCTTATTTTAGGTAATCCTGAATTGAAATCCCTTTTTAGAAACTTGAAAATACAAATTTGGAAAACAAGACAAAACCCCCTACAACTGAGACATGATGGCTTTTTATTTCTTCTTAAAAGATGTGTGTGTGTGTGTGTGTGTGTGTGTGTGTGTGTGTGTGTGTGTGTGTGTGTAGCGGTGGCGGCGGTGATGTTAATGGTGATGGTGGTGACAGTGGTGATGATGGTGGTGATGGTGGTGCTGGTAGTGAGAGAGGGAGATGTCAGTAATTCACAACATATACCAAGATCAGGAACTTGAATCCAGATCAAAGTACTTGTGATAAATCATATAATTCAAGACATTCCTGAGTTTTTAAAGGGAATATGTTTCAGCTGTTGGCTGAGTGGGTGGCAGGGGAACACAATTCCAGGAAAACACACATACCTATCTCTACCAAGGGTAGCCTTTAGGGGAGACTGATAGGAGGTAGAGACTTAATCCTTTTGTAAACCCCCCACCCTGAATGGTGAAATCAAATCCACTCTGTGCATTTATAGTTTCCTATTGTTCAAAATTTCATTTGTGTCTAACAGCCTCACAACATGTGGGCAGGTGCACCAGGGGAGATGTATTTATCTGCATCTTATACTCTGATAAGCACAAGGCTCACTTTTACTGATAAAAGAATATATGGTAGAGTGAAAAGTATTCCTGCTCTAGTCAGAAGCCCTCGGTACAAATCCCAGCTTTATTGCTTAATACCTGTATTGAAATCACTTCATTTCTTTGGGACTCAGTTTCCTCATCCATAGACCAAAAGGATTAGAATAGACAATCTCCTGGGTCCCTTTATGAATCTGGCAGACTGTTTCATGGTATTTCTGGTCTAGGCTCAGTGTTGTATTTTATTCTCAGTTTTGTGTAAGGATGTGTTTTTAGGAATTCTTACATGTCTCTTACATTAGAACAGTATATTTAACTTCTCTAAAGAGACTCATTCTAAGATATTATCAAGAGCAACTTTTAATGTAGTATATATATTTTTAAATATTGATTATAAATTATCTTTTTACACATAATATATGAATGTAAAGTCACACAATCAGGTATGAAATTGAAACAAAGGAAGTAGAGGAAAGGTTTCCCCAGTAACTTGAGATAAGCTGATAATTACAATCAGACATTACATTTAATTTGTAAAACTTGTTGGTTGCTGAAGCTAGAAGAGAAAAAGATTGTGTAGTTTCCATTTTCTGAAAAGAGGATATGTAATCCTTAGAGGCAAACTTAACTAGGGCTTAATTTGAGCAGGATTTTACCGTGTAGGTTCTTATATTTTGTAGGGGTATGAGATTTTAAAAACTGGGTATTTTGATTTCTACTTAAGGAAGTTAGATATTTAACTTAAGTGGATGATCCATTCTCATATAAGTACAGAATGTGGAAAGTCTATATGGATGCATGGTTAACATGGTCATTAGACTCTTCAATATAATTATGTAAACATCTAGGCCCTGGGGACACTGACAATAAATAAAATAATGTTTGTCCTAAGGGGTCTCACTTTTTATCATTTTTAGTTCAACAAAGATTTATTTAATATCTGGGGAGCCTTTCTCTATTTATAGATTATTTGTGATTGAATACTTTATGATTAAATTTATGATTGAATATTGTAGTTCATGCACAGAGTATAGACATTCCATGTTGTGGATTTAAGAGAGAGAATCGTATGCTATAGATGCAATACCAATAGGGGTGGAAGTTGTCCCTGAAAACACATACCCCCCCCCCGCAACCCCCCCTTAAAACCTCATTCTTGAATAAGAATCCTCTCTAGAGAACTTAGATTCTTGTTCTGGTATAAGTTAGGCTAAGATGACTCCTCAGGTCCCTTACAGCTCTGGGATTTTATGGAGTTTGGGAGTCAGAATTGTATTTGGACAATTCATTTCATCACAGACATGTGCACCTAGGCTGGTTATATGCAGGCTGAGCCAATGTTGATTGCATATATAGATTCATGTGAACATGGTACTTAGTGGTTCCATAAAACAATTAATAATTTTTAGAACAGCAGCTCCCTTTAGACGTAAAGTGATACAGGTGATCTACCTGGGGGGAGGGATTGTTGTTTGCTTTAGGTTTGCATCCCAGAACCTACCATAGTGCCTTAGACATAGTAGGTATTTACTAAAGGCCTATTGATTTGAATGTCACACATTACAATTGTTGCAATGAAGTCGATTTTCCTAAGTGTTAATATTATAGATTTGTGTTAAAGACAAATGTTCTAAAAGATATATTCATCTGTATCCTCTTCTCAGGTATCAAATTTAAAATATTTATATATAAAATGATATACCCACTCAAAAAGTTTCATTAGTGTTTTGGTTATCTAAACCACAAATTGAACCTCAGGTGCTTCAAAAGTTGTTGTGGAATGCTTAGTTGGATAAACATGCTATTTAAAATATCTATATGGAATTTATAATCTCAAACTCTTTGTTTACATTATTTTATTCTTTAAGACAGATCTGTTGGGTAAGGAGAAGTCAGCGTATCATCTCGTTTACAGACAGAGAGGCCAAGAGACTTGCCCAAAGTCATGCTGCTAAGAAGTAGTTGAACAAGGTTTCCAGTCCTGGTTATAGGACTCTAAGTCCTATCCTTTTCAAAATAGAGGCCTTGCTTTGGTCAGTGAAATACGGGAAGTACAAATAGTACTTTAGCATACATGGTCTACAGATATACATGTCCACTTGTCTTCAGGCATATCTGTACAAGTATTTGTAAGCCATTTCCATACTTAAAGGAGCATTTCAATTTAAGTCTGAAGGAAATAATCTTTATGAACATTCTACACCAAAAAGCATTGCCCTCTCAGTCACTCTCATTGTGTATAAAAGCCTCAACTTGTACCCATTATACAGATTTTTTAATCCCGGTAGGTATATTATATTAGTTTTGTCCTGATTTTGTTTCTCACTTGGAGAGCATAGAGTATATTGGTACGGTAACATTAGTAGAGACAATTTATCTGAGAAGTAAGAGTGTTGGAGCTATGGTATGGCAGGCTTGTCTTCCAGTATTTCCTTTGATGCTCATAAACTGTGTAACCATGGTCAAGCCCATTAATCCCATTGAGCCTGTTAGCTTTTCTGTAAAATATGAATAAAAGTCCTTGCGGTGACTACATCATAGGTTTGTTGGGCAGATGAAATGAGACAATATATGTCTCTGAGATTCTAAAGTGCAGGGAAGGGGCCCGCTTGTATTGGTAGATAAAGCTTCTTCTGGAAGTTTCTTCTATCAGTGAAATTGAAGATTGAATTCCTATCCTGTAGAAATTACAGTATATTATGTTACTCTATTAACAATAATTTATATTATAAAACTTAGGTAAAATAGCCATTTAAAAAAGATTAAATAAAAGTAAAATGTCACTTGAATCTAGAGTTAATAGAGACCCACTAGAGTCTGAGTAGGACGGTGACAAGGTTGCCGCAGTTTGGCAGTGTGGAGAGTCGATGGGAGTAGGGAGAATCTTGAGGTCCAGAGACCAAGTAAGGAGGTTACTGTTTAGTACAGCTTAGAAATGATAAATACTTGAATTAGGTTGATATCTGTGTGAGTAGATAGAAGGGGATGAGTGTGAGAGATGTTTTAGTGGAAGAATTAACACTAGTAACTCATTGGGATGTATGAAATAGGGAGAATGAGGAGTCAAGGATGTCAACCTTGGTATCTCAAAAAAAAAGTGACATCCTTGGCAGAAATAGACAAATTCAAAAGAGAAGTGGGTTCGAGAGAAACTTCAAAAGAAGTTCAAAAGAAACTTGGTATCTATGAACTTTAAAATAGAAAATTGATAGCTATTTTCCGGTATTATTCATTTCTTTGGTAATTTCTATGTATTTTGTGTGTTTAAATACATTGTTCTGAGATGGGGTCCATTGAGTTCACCAGACCGTCCAAAAGGTTAAGAATTCTTGATCTGGTTCCTCCTAATTACAAGTCTAATGCTTTTTCTACTACACCTCCCTTCCCCCTTTCTGAGATATCACTTTTAGGGATAGTTATTTTCAAGCATTGTGCAGAGGCAAACTAATCTTATCCCCTTGGTTAAAACAATTAGCTAGTATTCTCTTCATAGGTCAGGAAAAACAAAGAAATAGAAGATGAGAGTTCAGAAACTTTCTCCAGATTAAGAGGGAATAAGTTATATCCATTTATCTTGAGGTCAAAGGTAGTAGTTCTCCTATGGGACCACCCAGTCACCATTGAGATTGTTTTTAAGAAAGTCAGGAAGCCAGAGTCCCACAAGCAGGATAATGAGTTGACCCCATCACCTTTCAGACGTGCTGAGAGGTCAGGTTAGTTTATTTGTTTTTAATTTACCTGAAATGAGAGAAGTTTTGAAAGATTCCTTTGTCACTTGGGTCTCCTGAATAACAATGCCGGTTTTTTGCTCTCTTCTTTCTCCCTACCCCTTCTCCTATTTGCAGGATCGGAAAAGCACTCAGAAAGCCTACTAATCTTTCTGGCGTTGTCAGGATTGATCAGCGAGTTTTATTAAAAAAGCTCCAGCATTTCTTGAAAGGCCTCATTCTCTGGATTTCAAGAAGGGGGAGCCTACAGCAATCTCTGTGCATGTTGTCTGGATCCTTTCCTTCACCCAGCCCTCTGGACTATGTGTTGATGGTCCCGGAGAAAAGAGGGAAGCCTTCTTTTCCTTAAGCCTTTTTCCTAGAAGGAAACTGGTAACCCCTGATAACATGAACCTTCTTAGAGCCAGTGGGGTGTTTCTCTGCCTGCTGCTTGTCCTGCAAAATACCATCTCATCTTTCATCAGTGTCAACCAGGGGATGAAGGTAGCAAAGGGTCGCTCCGCTTTTCTGTCAAGGGAAGATCTGCAGTTTTCCATACCCAAGGAAAAAGATGCCTGCAAAGTGGAAGTTGTGATGAATGAGCCAATAACCCAGAGGGTTGGGAAACTCACTCCACAGGTATGTGGTACCAGGCATTTTCTGTTCCATACCTTTGCATGTAGGTGTATATGTGCATGTATGTTTTATTTATCTGATGAGTATTCACCCTCCAGGCCTGTGTTCATGCACCAGCAGAAGCATGTAAAAATTAGCAAATAAATACTCCAGATAAGATCTGGAATTGAGTCTTAAATGTCACCAGTGGAACAGTCATGCTAGGCCCTAAGGAGAAGAAGAAGGGAAAAAAGAGTTGAGGAATAAGGTAAGAGAGAGAAAAAAGAACATGTTTGTAGTTGTAGATATGCTCTGAAATTGGATCTAAATTTGTCTTTTTGTAAATCTCAAATCTCTTAAATTATGTTAGGTGAGCTTACCTAGAGGTAGCTAGGTGGCACAGTACAGTTCTGGGCCTGGAGTCAGGAAGACTGAATTCAAATGTGACCTCAGGCATTTACTAGCTATGTGACCCTGGGCAAGTCACTTAACATCTGTTTGACTCAGTTTCCTCATTTATAAAATGGTGATTATAATAGTACCTATCTTCCAAGATTGTTGTGATGATCAAATGACATAATAATTGTAAAGCACTTAGCACAGTGTCTGGCACATAGTAAACATTATATAAATGTTAGCTGCCATCGTCATCATCATCACCATCCTCCTCCTCGTCCTCCTCGTCCTCCTCATCAATATGTTGTACAACTAGATAGAGTGTCAAACCTGAAGTCGGGAAGTCCTGAGATGAGGTCCATCTTCATATACTTACAAGTTGTATATGACTCTGGGCAAGTCATTTAACTTCTATTTGTATCAGTTCCCTCATCTATAAATGCAGGATAATGAGACCAGTTCCCTTATGGGAGTTTTGTGAGGATAAAATGAGATATTTTTAAAGCACTTTGCAAAACTTAAAGTGCTACATAAATACTATCTGTTATTCTTGTTCCTATTAAGGACTATCCAGTGGTTAGGGCTTTTGTAAAGTGGAAAAATCATCCTCTTAACTTACTAGTTTTCAGTATGGTGCCAGGGAAAGAGCCTTGGATCTGGAGACAAAGTCTTCTATTCTTGTATCCACATTCACTTACAGTGGGACCTTAGGACAATCCCTTTACTTCCCTGGGTATCAGTTCCCCAGTCTGTAAAATGATGGAGTTGCTCCGTATGACCTCCAAGTTCATGATCTCTAAATTTTTATTTTCTATGGTTTCAATTGTCTTAAAGTGTGGGGCATGATGGAGCACACCAATAAAAGCTAAAATTTCTATTGCATCATAATGCTTCACTAAAATGGCTTTCAGCACAATCACCTTGTATGTGCACGTATTCTTTCTTGAATGAGGAGTTTGAGGGTCCATGGGGAAGAATCTTGCCTGTCATCATGCAGCTAGTAAATGAAAGATCTGAGAGTTGAGCTCAAGTACGTATCACTAACAACACCACAGGCATCTTTTCCCTCGTGTAGATTTAGTTTGCCCCCAAATGAAAGAAAAACATATGTACAACTCAAAACCATGTGTCACTCTGTCAGGAGTGGGGAACTTGGACCTTGTTGCTGTATTGAGGGTATCCTTAGCCCCTCCACTGACTGAAGCAGGCACACTCTGATTTTGTTAAAAGGTTTGGTAAAACCTTTTAACCTTCCATGTTAAAATGTCACCGGGGAGGATAATGAGGTGCCCCCAGATAAAATTAAAAGTAGCTCCATTTTTTTTCCTTGCTTAATTTTTTTAATTTTCTTAATTTTTTAAATTTTCTTTCTTTCTTTCTTTCTTTCTTTCTTTCTTTCTTTCTTTCTTTCTTTCTTTCTTTCTTTCTTTCTTTCTTTCTTTCTTTCCTTCCTTCTTTCCTTCTTTCCTTCTTTCCTTCTTTCTTTCTTCGTCACATTCTGTTTCTAGCCCAATTTAGAAAGAATCCCATCACAGAGAGGAAACCCTTGGGTGTAGTCAGACCTTCTGTAGCAGCAATTAGATACTCAAAAATCTTCTGAGAGCTTGTACTGCTCTCAGGTTTGTGCTCCAATTTGTCAGCCCAGAGCACTTTATATGAGACTGAAATTGCTGAAGGAAGATCAACCACAGCTGCTTTGGACAACAGTTCCCAGTTCCTTTGGACTTTTAAAACCTGCTCATTCACCCCTCAGTCTGTCACATTGCATTGTGTTTTGACAATCTAGTCTGTAGGACTGAGAATTTGAGGATTGAGACCCAGAAGGCATGTCAGAAATCATCTTGTCGTGGGGTAATGATATCTAGCATCTATATAGCATTTTAAGCAAGGTTTGCAAAACCCTTTACATAGGTTATTTAATAATAATGATAGTTAACATTTATACAGTGCTACCATTTGCCAGGCACTGTGCTTCATAATCATCTCATATAATCCTTATCACAGTCTTTGGAAATAGGTGCTATTTCTGCCCCCCCCTCCCCTTTATGGACAAGGAAACAGAGACAGAGAGAAGTTAAGTGACTTGCCCAAGGTCTCCCAGCTGGTACAGTATGAAGCAATACTTGACCTCAGGTCCTCCTTACTCCATCTCCAGCTTTCTTTCCTCTGTGCCCCCTAGGTGTCTGGGAAGACTGGATAATTATTTAGAGCTAGAAGATGCCTTAGACTAGGCTATTTCATTCATTCATTTTCATTTTTATAGATGAGGAAATTGTGACTGGTGGGAATAGAATACATGCAAGGAAACAGAAATATGCTGGAGGGAAGACGAGGAGCTCTTATGAGATCTTCGTAACTAATTATAAAGCATTGTAAGCAATCATTTGTTTGCTAACTGTAAACCATAAGGCACTGTAAACAATAATAACTAGAATTTATTTTAGTGCTTTGAGTTTGGCTAAATGTTTGACACATCCTGTCTTCACAACAACCCTATAAGGTAGGTGCTATTTTTACCTCAGTTTTACAGAGCAGGAGATTAGGCAGGAAGAAGTTAAGTCCCCCACTCAGGGTCACACAGCCAGTGAGTGTCTGAGACGGGATTGCTGCTGTCGAAGTCAATTGGCACCCTTTTGGACATTCTGAAGAAAATGGAAGCATGTCTTTAAACTTCTAGAATATATATTTTTCAAGGATAAGTCTGATGAAATAGTGGTTGTCAGACTCAGAAAATTCTTTTGGATCTGGATAAACTTATGAAATATTGAGAATTTCACCTTCATTTTACCTACAGTTTTTTAAACTTTCAGAATTATGCAAAACCATTTGTTTTTAAATCTCCAAAGCTGCCGATTGGTTCTTCACATTATTGTGTTCTGTATTTCCTGGTCATTGTAGACTCACCTAGAGGGAGGATGATTTATTATTATTATTTTTTAATCAAAAGTCAAATGTTCTTGGAAATTGTGTTCATGTTTCTCTAGACTGGTTCAGGTATCCTTAGGTATTTGGTTTTCATGGCTTTTTCCCTAATAAGGAGGCCCAGACGCAAAAACAGGTTGTTCTTTAATATAGTTTAATAGTAAATTTAGACCAAAGCTTGTGTAAACCACTTTTCTGGAGAGACAATTGTATTAACAACACCCTGCTGGGTAATGAACAGTTTCATGTGGTTTGCACAGAAAATGTTTTGTTTAACATCTGCTCAATTAGCGTTTTTATTTCATTACTGAAGTTTGTCTTAGAACCAACAGGTTTAATTTCCTATCAGATATTTGAAAAGGGATTTAGATCGGCACACACAAAGTGCATTCTGTTCAGTGATGTCCCTTGATATATTCAATTAGGTGAACTCCAAGACTCCATGTCTTCCTAGGTTTTAGAAATTAGCTTTTTTTTTTTAATAAAATTCCCTGCATTTGTTAAAAATGAGAAATTCATCTTTGCAAGCCCAAACACATAGTAGGAGCTTAACATATATGTTGAAGTGTCTCATCAAACATTTTTTGGGGAATGGCAAAGCACCTCCAACCCCCTATCTAACAGGAAATGCAACGTTGAGAAAGTGTCTCTAGTTTGAACTGGTTCACTGTCATTAAAGTGAGTAATGAGTTAGGAATGTGTGACAATTTAATTATAAATTGTAATTGAAAAGCAGTTGAAGTGGAAAAAAACAAAGCTAGACAGTAATTAGAAAAGGATTTAGCTCTCCTTTGTTTTAGTTAGTAAATTTATAGACAATTATGGTTGTCGCCTTTTATAAAAGGAAAACATATTAGGAAACATAAAACAGATGTTTCTTTTAACAAAGCAGATTGTCTCTTTTTTTACAATGACTATTTGTCAGTAAGATGGAAAAAGGCCTTTTGTTTATCTTTTTCCTTGTTGTCAATTAAAAAGAGAAACCAATGATGTCTCAGAAAAGAAAATCATTTCTATTAGTGATAAACTTATCTTGAGAGTGGCTTGTATTGACTGAGAATGTTTGAGATTGTGTAAATGTAAACTTTCAGACTCAAAAGCCAGATATCAAACATTGAGATGCCTGAAATAGCTTTTATCTAGTACACCTGAGCTAAAGATTAGAGAATGCCTGTATAAAAAAAAAGTATAGGGTTCCTGAAGGAAATAATTACCAGTTTTTTCACCTACTGTGGTCAAATTGCAGGTGAAATTTATGTAATTTTAACTAAATGCAATTCTTTATTGGTCTTCCTGTTCTCTTCCATGATAATTTTCTAGGAGAGGGTTAATAAAGAAAATTTTTATAAGAAGATGGAATGGAATGGAAATTCTAAAAACAACTACACATTACCACTGTCAGGGGCTTCGTCTTTCAATACAAAGAGTGGCAATGATGATGCATGTGTCTGTGTATATATATATATATACATACACATATGTGTACAAATATATGTACATATCTATTTGTGAATATTCATGTACACACTTGCATGTATGTGTGTACATGTATATGCCTTTCTCCATCTCACTGACAAAATCATTGTAAAAAAGACAATATGCTTTGTTTAAAGTATATGTATATGTATATATATATATATGCACACATATACATATACAGACATGTGTAGATAGGTAGACAGACAGATAGCTAGATAGATGAAAGCAGCTATGTGGCACAGTGGATAGAGATGGCCAAGGAGTCAGGAAGACCTGAGTTCAAATCTAGTCACAGATACTTACTAGCTGTGTGACCTGGGGCAAGTCACTTAACCTCTAGGATCCATCTCAGTTTCCTTAATTACAAATGAGTTAACACCTACTCCAAAAGTTGTTGTGAGATATTTGTCAAGCCCTGAGCACAGTGCCTGGCATATTTACTAAACATCCCTTTCCCTTTCCCTTTATGTGTGTGCATGCAAGTGTTAATTCTGCAGTGTATATAAAGTATAACTTTTAGAAGGTATTTGTGCATGCATGCGAATGTGTATGTGTGTATGTGTGTGTTTGTGTGTATTCAGGTGGAAAGTAAATGCTTTCATTGTGTGTATATTAAATTGTTGTAAATTGAATCAGATTTCCAATTCACTGGTGGAGTATGAAAATAATTTTGTGATCCAATCCAACAAGCATTTGTTGATGCATATAATCACTCTTTAATGCATCTATTTGGTAAGTTTCCATTTTTATGTACCCAGGTATGCTTAGAGCTCAGCACAGCTGTCTACAAAGGTGCATGGAGGGTAAAGCTCTTCATGCATGGTTGTTGGAATAAATAGCCATCAGCCCACACATTTCTCTAGGCAATTAGTAGGCAGCATGAAAAAGTAGAATTTGGTGCTATGCTTCTCGTAACTACTTATCCTTTATTCACCGTGCACTAGGTGTTTGACTGTCATTTCCTTCCTAATGAAGTAAAGTACACTCACAGTGGCTGCCCAATCTTAGATGAAGATGCTGTTAAGCTTAGACTCTACAGGTAAGCTGCGCTGCTTGGCCTTCATCTTCATTCTGTATGACTGCTGTATGTTTTGACCAGCGAGTGATTAATGTAAGGTGGTAGGAGGGGACAGGTGCAAGGTCTAATGCAAGGGGATGCTCGGCAGATAGAGCCAAAGAGATTCCTTCATGGAAAATGCTTGTGGGCTTCTGGGATCCCAACTTGAAGCAGAGAAGAATATAGTCAAAGCTTTCAACATCATATATTTGGATCGTCAAATTTGGGCTTTATACGGCTTCACCGTTTAACCCTGTGCTTCTTCCAGAATTCTTCAGATTTTGCCTCAGACACAAACTAGTTTTGTGATGATTCTGGGAAAGTCACTCGGCCTATCTCAGCCTTAGTTTCCTCATCTATAAAACAGGGTTAATGACAGCGTCTGCTTTACAGTGTGGATGTGGAAATCAAATGAGATAACATTTATAAAGGGCTCTTTAGACCTCAAGACACAAAAGAAATCTTATCTATTAATATTACAGGTGAGGAAATCGAGGCACTGGGCTGTTAATTAACTTATTCAGGGTCACTCAGGTAGAAAGCGAACAGGATTTGAATATGTCTTTCTCTTCCAAATCTAGCTCTCCCTCCTTGTCTCCCTCCCTCCCTCCCTTTCTTCTTTCTTCCTTCTTTTCCCCATTTTACCTTCCTTCCTTTTGGAAAAAGTAAAATCCTTGAAACAAAAGTATGTAGTCAAGCAAAATAATTTCCCATAGTAACATTGTCCAAAAAGATACATCTCATTCTCCATTACAGTTTCCCCTTCATCTTCCTGCCTCCCAAAGAAAGAATGCAGCTTAGAAAGGCTGGGGTTGAATAGGGAGGAGAGAAAAAAAAAAGACTAATTTGTGCCTTGGATAAGAATTGGCCTTGAATCTAAGAAACAACCAGAAGTCTATTTTGATATCAGGATGAGGCATTGACAATTCTAATTTTACTCTCTTTCCTCATCCAGATTTACAGAGACTGAAACCTTCACTGAAACTTTTATCCTTCGGGTTTATCTCCTGGAGCCAGACTGTAGCATCATTCAGATGAACACCAGGGCCCTGGAGGTGCCTGAGTTCTATGGCCTGTCCAGAGCAATTGATAAGAACGTGCTCAGTTTTGATTATGAGAGGAGGATGAATCTGGAATGCACCATAAGACTCTCTCCATTAGAAACTGGCCTACCAGCCCATGGTCAGGTTGTGGTTGTGGAGCCACAACAAGGAGAACCTCGAGGAGACCAGCCCCACAGCTTTTTCCCAGAGTCCCGTATGCTTGTTATTATTATTATTATGATTAGTTATTAATTACAATTAATATGAATATGTTATTGCATATTATTATTAATATTACTTTATATTTGTTGACTTAGTAGATAAATGGATGAATACTAGACCTTAAAACCTAGATAAGATTAGCATAGCCTGAAGAAAGATAGGTCATTTCAGGCAGGGGCACAGCATGAGCAAAGACAAGGAGGTAGGAACAAACAGACTTTATTCAGGCAATAGTGAGTAGATATAACCCATTGACTGAAGCAAAGAGTTCATATACAGGAGTAGTAGTTTAATTAAACTGAATGAACATTTAATTGCATGCTATATGCTCGGCACTATCCTATCCCCTGAGGATACAATGAGAAAAATGGAATTGTGTCTGCCCTTGATAAGCATGCATTCTACTCTTAATTAAGACTGAAAGGAGCTGGCTGAGGTGGCACAAACCTAAAATCTCAGCTACCAAGGAAGCTGAGGTTGGCAAACCTCAAGCTCAGGCTACAGTCAGCTATTCAGATCAAGCGTCTACATTAAGTCTGTCATAAATATAGTGAGCCCTGGGAGCAGAAGTGGCCATGAGGTGGGGATGGGGAGCCAACTCAGCTCAGAAACAGAACAATTCAAAGCTCCTTCATGTATCAGTAATGAGAT
>JAQQSW010001678.1:0-16679 GCA_028646575.1 Pseudocheirus occidentalis
CTGTTCCTGATGCTACAGGCGCCTCCCACTGCTTCCTTGCCCTGGGAATAGTTTGGGAGAAGAACAGTTTGCTCTTCTCCCCCAAATTTAGCAAAATTCACTGTCCTTTCTCTTAACTTTTTTTCTGCTGGCCTGATAAATGTGGTAACTGTGCCTCCAGTGCAGGCAATCTGCTCTACTATAGACTTGGCTCTGCCCAATGGCCTGGGGCCTCACCGGGCCAGGTGTTTCTGCCACAGCTCCTAGACTGCTGTGAAGAGCCCCACCTGCTGTGCTGCCTGTAGCAACAGATGTGTTTTCTGTCTCTTGGAGAGTTTTGGAGCTTGAAAATCTGTTTAGAGTCCCATTTTATGAGTTTTTAGCCTGTTTCTGTGGGAGCTGCTGTGCTTTGTGGCTTCTATGCCACCATCTAAAATAGCTACAATCTTAACAGATAAAGAGTAAGGACCCTACAAAATATATAGGATAGTATATCCACAAAACGAAGCAACAATAAATCATATGACCCTGATATCCACAAAGAAGTTCAAAGTTTACTAGTATTACTAGTATTAGTATTGCTAGTATTACTAGTATTAGTATTGCTACTATTACTAGAAAGAAAGGTTTTTCAGATATCACTAAGATTTTGTAGAATAAAAGACACCTGATTTTTTTTTTCATGAAAACCATCCTTTATTTTTTTAAATGATAGAAAAAGTGGGGTGGCGCGAGCTGGCAGCGGTGGCGGCAGCAGCCGATCCAGCAGGAGCTGTGCCCCTGCTGCACTCAGAGCCTCATTCCCAGCGCCTTGTGACACCCAATTCTCCCTCCTCCTCCACCTCCTTCCTCTCTAATTCTTCCTCTTCCGGTGCCCCGTTCCCTGCCATGGCTGACCAGCTGACTGAGGAGCAGATTGCAGAGTTCAAGGAAGCCTTTTCCCTGTTTGATAAGGATGGAGATGGGACCATCACCATCAAGGAGTTGGGTACAGTGATGCGGTCCCTGGGCCAGAACCCAACAGAGGCTGAACTCCAAGATATGATCAATGAGGTGGATGCAGATGGAAATGGGACCATTGACTTCCCTGAATTCCTCACCAGGATGGCGAGGAAGATGAAGGACACAGACAGCGAGGAAGAAATCGGAGAGGCATTCCGTGTCTTTGACAAGGATGGGAACGGTTACATCAGCGCTGCCGAGCTTTGTCACGTGATGACCAACCTTGGGGAGAAGCTGACCGAAGAGGAGGTGGATGAGATGATCCGAGAGGCGGACATAGATGGTGATGGCCAAGTTGACTATGGAGAGTTTGTGCAGATGATGACCGCGAAGTGAAGGCCTCGGGCAGCTGGTGATGCCCGTTCTCCTTTGGTCTCTCTCTCCTCTGGCGCGTGCTCTCTCTCCAACACTCTTACTCGCACAACCTGGTTCTAAGCCAACCCTGACTGACAACTGAGAATCCGACATAAAGCAACACAAGATTTGTCCCGAGCTGCATGACCGCTCTGTAACCTCCTCCCTTCCTTCTTCCCTCTCTGCCCTGGGACGTCCCAGCGCCTGAGCTGACCCCGCCCCACAAAACCAAGCAGGGGTCCCTGCCTTCACGGCTCCCTGTAGGTCTCCTCCCCTCCCTTTGATTTCTTACCCTGTTTTCGGTGGCCAGTGCTGGCCCCATGCCGGGAGCTGCAGCAGAGTGGGGAGAGTGTCCCTACCTGGGGCAGGAAAGCCAAACCCTTTAGATGTTTGCATGCGTCTGGCACTGTGGTTCTGTGTTGGAAACATTTGGGGGGCCATGGTGGAAGGTCTAGAGGAGTTCCAACAAAAGGCGTTGGGGTGGGTGGTGGGTGGGCATGAGGAAAATAGGGTGCCACCTCACGTGGCCTCGGAAATTGAGGAGAAGGGAATTGTAGACACTGGTTGTAGGGGTAGGACAGATGAAGAAAGTAAGGTAGGGATGGGCAACATTACAAAACCCATTGGCTTCTATTCCCAAATCTTCAGCAATTGGCTCGACCAAGTTTTGGCTTGTGGGAGAGGAGGGGAGAGGTGTCCCTGCTCCCTTGGCACCTTGTATAAACTGTAAATGTCCATACTCCTAAAGCAGTCTCTTGAGCTGTTCTGTAAATATCTGGTGCTAATATCCCTGCCCCGCCGCTTCTGCTCCAGCCCCAGCCCCGCAGTTTGAGTGAATATGTCAGTGATTAAAAAAAAAAATGATAGAAAAAGTGGCAGAGAGGGAGGCAATGCAAAACAATATCATGCTCATCAACATATATCTGGGAGGAGCCTTAGAGGTCACCTAATAGGGATGGCTCTTCATTTTAAAATTAGTGAACTGAGATCCAAAAGTGATTTGCTTTAGGTAGCACAAGTAGAGAAGGAAAAGCAGACAATTAGGCCCAGGTATTTGTTTCCCATTCCACTACTTTTTTTCCCTGTACCATGAATAGATTAAGTAGATTCATTTGAGAAAATTTAGGAATTGAAGGAGAAAAACAAGAACATCTAGATTAAGAATAATGAAGGCAAAAATAGAAGTGATATTTTCATCAGAAACAAGATATAAAAGAAACAGACAAAACTGACACAGTTACATGATGTAATAAAAGTGGGGAACTTCAACTACATAGATAAAGTATTTGGAAAAAAAGATCACATGATTTAGGTGAACTATATATTCAATAAAAGTTAGAAGTGTGATATAGAAGTAAGAATAGCTAATGAAATTTTATATTGAAGTGGGAGAGGTGCAGTGGACAGAATAGGGCAAGACAACTATCTAAACTTCTCATGTTCTACCTCACCAAGATTTTGCCCCCACAACAGTTTAATAATTGAATGCTTTTAATTCTCCAATATAAGTCGACATTTTTATTACATTTTATGATAAGTGAATATTTTATTGCATTCTAATCCCAATATTAAATCACTGTACTAATTTAAATGAGACCTGGTGAAGAATATTTGGTATAAATTGATAGGATTGGCTTGTAATAATTTTGCAATTATTTTTGTGATTGAAGTTGAGAGGTGATGTGAGAAAAAAAATCATTAAGTGATTAAGTGATCAGATAGATACAGTATTATAATATCCTCTGGTTATAGTACTTTAATGCATATATAGGAAAATTGTTAATGCATTAGAGAGGGTTTCCAACTGGCCTTTTAGAATTAGCCCAATGATTGCTTAACATGCTTGTCAGAGAGTAAAAAATATTTTAACAATCAGTACCCTCTGGCTCTAAAAGATTTAGAAACCTTGGGCAGGAAGCATAAAAATAACAAAAATAAATTATCTTCTAACACTTAAGAATTAAAGAAAGATATCAATGTGCTTTTAGCTTTTAAGGCTTGAGATTTGAAGACAGGAAGACAGATAATGGACTTAACATCAGCTCAGGTGAAAAAAAAAATGATAATAAGAGTTAGGCTACCTAGAGGAAAGATGGCCCAGAAGACCCTAAGGAGAATATGTTAAGTTAAATCTGATTAAAAGTTAAAAGGGGAAAAACAGAAAGTGGAGATTAGAATAGAGGATCATCATCAGTGGTTAAAAAAAAAATTAAAATATTTTAGTCATTCCCTAAGGAATAATTCCTTTCAAAAAGAGACTAACAGTGGGTAGGCCTTAATGATCATGATGTGGGAAGCTGTCAGAAGTTTAAAAGAAAATCTAGTTTATTAATACATTACATACCAATGAGATAGTGAAATAGATATTTTCTCCAGACATCAATAATTCAGAAAAATAAACAGAGAAAAGGCCTTATGTGCCAAGGATAGAGGGATTATAGTGGATACACAGGAAAAGAAAGCAAGTAACCCAGAAGAAGTAATGAATTTACAAATAAATACAGGAGAATGATAATTCTTACTAAGCAAACTAAGTAAACTAAGTAAACTCTTTGTTCTAGGATGATGCCAGACAAACCCAACAACTTTTTTTTCTGTTACCCATAATGGAGACTTAGGTAACAAGTAATGAATAAAAAATTTGACAAAGTAAAATAATACAAAAATAGGACAGTAAGAAGGAGAAAAGAACTGCTGGGACTAGGATTCCTTGTAGATTAAGGAAAAAAAAACCATAAAAAATAAAATACTATCTTATAAAAGAGGAGAAAGGAGCATCTAGGTGGCACAGTGAATAAAGCACCAGTCCTGAAGTCAGGAAAATCTGGGTTCAAATCTGTCCTCAGACACTTAACACTTAATAGCCATGTGACCTTGGGCAAGTCATTCAATTCCAATTTCCCTGCCTTCCCGTTTCCAAAAAGCAAAGAAAAAAAGGAGAAAAATAATCCCAATTTAAAAACAGCAGAGATTTGAATACAGTAAAATATGAACTCAAATCTCCTAACTTTAAATACAAATGAATTAAAAATGCAAAAAATGTGAAAGATGTTAACATATTAGAAAAGAAAAGAAAACCTGACAATTTGTGCCTTATAAGAAATACTTATAAAAGATAAAGATGTGTATAATAAAATGAAAGACTTGATAAAATTTATTATGTATCATTTAAATGCAACAAAGCAGATGTTAGAATAATACTATGTGAGAATGAAAAATATAAACAAAGATAAAGAAGTAAATTGTATTATACTTAAAGGAATGTTTGTGTGTGTGTGTGTGTGTGTGTGTTTGAAATTGCATTCCTCTTTTCCTTCATGAATTATTAAGATGTTATGCCATTTGGAACACATACACACAGAGAGAGATAGAGAGAAAGAAAGAGAGAGACTTACAGCTACAAATTTTAAAGTACTTCTTTTAGAGTTGTATGAATCTCAGGAAAAGAGAAAATAAAGGAATTATAGTCTTTTAGAGATTTTGATATAAAATAACTATCATACCTTCTGAATGGAACAATTAAGGAATATGCATATCCTCGGAACAATTAATGAATATGCATATCCTCAAAACAATATAGCAATTTCACAAGAAAATAGAGTAGACATTATGTATAATGATACTGGGATTTGAAAATCATGCATGCCCCTTTAACTTGCTGATGTAGCAGGAAGAGGTGGAGCAAGAGAAAGCCAGAACTAAGCTAGCGTCCCTGCGGTGGTGACTGGAAGCAGTGGTAGTGGCTGTGGTTGCAGTGCCAACTCCTTTTTTTTTTTGAGCCAGCCAGAATCCCTGCTAAGGACTCATGCTGAGGACTGCCAGGGACAGGAACTGCAGGGGGCCAGAGCTGCTGGGAGCAAGCTGCCTGGACACTGAGCCTTTGTCCTGAGTGAGGAGAGGAGGATCTTTGCCTGAAGTAGCCTGTCCTGTTTTGAAGGCTTTAAAACGTAGGTGTTTACTACTTTAACTACATGTGCCAACTTCATAACTACTGTGTTGGCTTTGACTTTGATTTAGGGGACTCAGTTGTCTGGTATTTAAATAAATATTCTAGCTATATTTCTCATGTAGAGAGCCTGTTACATTTTGTGATTAATAACCATATCAGTATACTTATAGTTACTGTAGGCATTGAGAATACTGCATTGTTCTCACAGTATACTGGAGAGAAATTACTTTTAATGGATTATGGTTCAATAAAATAATAAGAATACAAAGAATATGAATAAAAGATAGATTGAAATAGAGACTTAATAACTAAGTGATAAAAAGTGAGTAAAGAATAAATAAAACATTTAATAGCTATGTGAGAAATAACAATGATGTTTAGATAACACTAAAATTTCTGAGGTGCAAGTAAATCAATATTTAAAACAAAAAAATATAATCCTAAAACAAATGTTAATATGATAGAAAAGATAATAAATTAGATATACATTTTTAAAATTAGAAGATAATTAACAAAACAAAAAATGCACAGTGAATCAAATCTTGAATATTAAAAGAAAATTAAATTAAAAACCAAATAAATTATAGAATTATTTTTTAATTTAACTGGGTCATTGTAAAGACTAAAAAAATTCCTAAACTGCTAGTCAAATTGAATAAAAAGAAAAGGACAGAATTTTTTTTTGCTTTTTTTTTTTTTGGAGGGAGTAAGGTAAGGCAATTGGGGTTAACTGATTTGCCCAAAGTCATATAGCTAGTAAGTGTTAAGTGTCTGAGGCCGGTTTTGAACTCAGGTCCTCCTGACTCCAGGCCTGGTGCTCTATCCACTGTGCCACCTTGCCACCCCTATAATGGAATATTTTTTTTAATTAAAAAGTATCAAGGTCAAATTACAACAAACCCAGAAGAAATAAAACAATAATTAGATCCCTCAATATATAAGTATATGTCAATACACTAAGAACACAAAAAAATAGAGAATTTCCTTCAAAAATACAAAATACTCAAAGTAAAAGAATACTAAAGACAATTTAAGTAATCCAGTCCCAGAAAATGAACTAGAACTAGCTCTAAAGGAGCTTCCAATGAGGTGAATATTTACTTGAAACTTTTAAAGAATAATTAATACTTATAGCAAAATTATTCTCAAAGTGAGAGAAAGAAGGAAATCTTCAGATTGTTTTCTCAGGACAATTGTAGCTCCAAAAACTAAATGAAGGCTGGATAAAGCAAAGAAAGAGAAGCATAAACCATCATTAGTCAACACTGATTTTTTTTTTAAATCCTACCAAAAATAAGGAGAAAAAAGGTACTTTTTAAGTGCTTTTTTCATGTAGAAAACTGTTAAGCTCAGAAGATCATCATAAAAACCCTAGAAGATAGGTTCTATTATTATTCCCAAATTTCATTAGAGGAAACTGAGGCCAACCTCAAATTAGTGACTTGCCCAAGATCAAAAAGTTATTAAGTGTTTGAGGTTGGATTTGAATGCTGCCCTTTTTTTTACTCCAGGGACAGTGCTTTAACCTCTCCCCATCTAACTTTTTCTAGGAGGATATGTCCATTTATCAAAAAAAATATCTTTCATGGTGACCAAGGTGATTTTATAATGGTAATGTAAAGATGGTTTGACTTAACATTAGGAAAATGTTCAGTATAATTGATTATAATAAAAATAATAACGCCCTACTCCCATGATCATTTCAATAGATTTAATTTTGTTTATGAAGTACAACATTCCTCCCTGCTAAAACAAAAGGAAAAAGTATAAATAGTGCCACAATAAGATCTTTCCTTGACAGAATTAAAAATATCTTTTTTAAACAAAAAGTAAACATTACAAACTGAAATGGGCAGGAACTAGTTAAATAGAAACTTCATGGACTTGAGAATGAATAGCCAGGAAATAGTTAAGTGATACTTTGAGAAATTAGAAATCAGCAATGAACGTGCCTATGAGCCAGGCTGGGGTGTGGGAACCCATCTAGGTCTTCATTTTTCTTCTCCTACGTGCTCAGGTCATCATGCTCTATACCCCTCTCTGCTTCTGTCATTATGCCCTGTAATCACAAACTCCCTTACCTCAGCAACTTACTTGTACCTCCAAACAATGGGACTATATGGTATCCCAATTACAGCATCCTGTTCAAGGCGCCTGCATCTTGGCACGACAGCCAGAACCGTTGCACTCACCTGGAGCCTTGTAGCTAAGGGTCCCACAGATCTGCCAGCCAATCAAAACCCACCCCGTAGCACCTGCTTTAGTAGCTAAGGATAAAAAGGACACGGTAGAAGGCATGAGGGTTCCACCTAATTGATCGGGTGGGACCCAAGTTCGAACCTGTCAATAAATTTTTGCTTTGCTTTAAAGCTCTTTGGTGGTCATGACAATTACTCTCGCGCATAGTGGTGAAATACCACCTTACACAAACTGGAAAAGTCTAGAAGTTTTCCTAACAAATATACTAGTGAAGTAATGATTTATCTAGACAAATAATAGACTAGACAAAATAACAACAAAATTCATTTCGAGTAATACAAAATACATACACAATACCATTCAGATAACAATAAAACAAAAAATACAAAAAATTCAGAAATCGTGAAAAGTAAAAAAAGAGGCATAAAATTCTGAACATCTAACTAAAATTTCAATATAGCAGCAAATCTACCTAGTATTGACTTAAAAAAATCCTGAAAAATAGATCAATAAGAGTCTAGAAAATTAAATTAATGATAATTAAATTTGACACCCTAATTGTTCAAGAAACAAAAAATATTAATTATTTAGCAAAGAATTCTCTGTTTAATAAGAACTCAGGATACTGGAAAGCAATCTGTCTAAGGATGAAATTAGCATTTTACAAAACATTCAACAACAAATTCAAGATGGATATGTGATCTAAGTACTAAAGATAATATTATAAAACAGAAGAAAAGAAGTGTATATGAATGCATATGTGTATAAACAGATAGATACAGTTATAAATACAGATATATGTGCATTCACAAGTATATATACACATACACACATACACACACACACAAACACATCTTTTATGTGTATGAGATACACTCAACCAAATAAATGATCAAGTCTATTACAAAAGAAAAAACAGATACTTATATATATTAGTAAAACACCCATAATTCGCTTGGAAACACTCAAAAAAAATCAGGAAACCTTGACTTTCCAAAATTATAACCTAAATTTAAAACTAACTCTCTTCCCAGCTCTCTCCCTCTCTTTATCAGTGTGTGTGTGTGTGTGTGTGTGTCTGTGTGTCTGTGTGTGTGTGTGTGTGTGTGTGTGTGTGTAAAACACGACCTTCCAGGAGACACTGATGAATGGATTCAAGGGGAAAAACAGTCAATATGAAGTATATCAGCAAAAACTGGTTTCTTTTGAAAATTAAAAACACAACCTACTGAGTTATTAGAGTGATGGTTACTAAGGATGTGGTCTAACAATGATGATGAACACCTTCGAACAGTTTCATTGGCTTGGGAAATTCAAATTCTGCTTTCAAAGCCAATTAAATTAGCTAGAGGCCCTAGGTGGCTGTTGGTTCTCTTAGATGCTATCTTAGATGCCACTAGTCATAGGGGAGGAGAAGCCTGGTAAATCCATTTTATCAAATCAATCAAATCAAAAAAGGAATGGCACCTTTACTACTGTAGTTTAGTAGGATCAATCATTTCTTAGTCTTGCTGATCTTCTCTGTGGTTTTCTTGGCAGAGATACTGGAGTGGTTTGCCATTTCCTCCTCCAACTCCTTTTTATACATGAGGAATGAAGGCAAACAGGGTTAAGTGACATCTAAGAAGCATCTGCTTAGGTGTTTAGGAGAGGGGAAGTCTCTCTTCCTGACTGCATAAGAATGAATTCTTTCTACAGGGAATTCCCCTTGGGAGTGAATAACAGTAGAGATGAGCAGCTGGGTGGAGCAGTGGATACAGTGCCAGGACTGGGGTCATCTTCTTGAGTTCAATTTGACACTTAGTAAGTGTGTAACCCATGGCAAGTCACTTAACCCTGTTTGCCTTCATTCCTCATGTATAAAAAGGAGCTGGAGGAGGAAATGGCAAACCACTTCAGTATCTCTGCCAAGAAAACCACAGAGAAGATGGGCAAGACTAAGAAATGACTGACAGTACTAAACTACAACAATAAAGGTGCCATTCCTTTTTTGATTTGATTAATTTGATAAAATGGATTTATCACCCTTTTCCACCCCCTATGACTAGTGGCATTCAGGGGGCAATTAGATCTTTTCTTCTGGGCAGCTCTTCACTTAAGTGAAAGTGGTGTTACGTTTTTAGGGACTTCACCACATACCACCCCACCCTATATTGCTTTACCTGTGTAGACCTAAACAGATAAATTCATTGAATTCCAGTGGGAGATTGGGGCAGCTTCAGGAAATGTTTCTATTCCTGCATTACTGCATTACTTCCTGTATTATTTCCACATATACCTAGGAGGGAGTGGAGAATAGCATTTGTATTTGCTATCCTATAATTTTAATTGTCATTAGCAATTCATTGTTTATAATGTTTATTGTTTTAAGGGGAGGAGTCTTTTGTTTTAGTTTTTAGTACGTGAGTACTTAATTTCATTCCACCCCAAACTAGGATCCAAAATGATCCTTGTGGTTTCAAAGTTTAGTAAGTTTAGAAAAAAAAGGAAAAAAGACTTTGAGTATAAATATATTTTTTAAAAACCTTTCTAACACCTAATGCTATTCAAATATGTTTTTTCATATGTTTCATTACATTGCATATTCTTAATCAGTTGAGATGTTCTAACAATGCATTTTTTTAAAATCATATTTTGGAAATGTCCACAGTAGTACTTGCATAATAGGAAAATCAATGGACAATTAGGGAACTTGGCTTTTAATTGCAACCCTTCCATTTACTAGTAATGTGACCCTGGTCAAGTCATTTCAGTTCTCTGAACCTCAGTTTTTTCAACAGTGAAATGGGCATGATCACAATAATTCCTCTATTACCTATTTCACAGTGTTTATTGTGAGAAAAAAATTTGTAAACAAATTACTAGATATAAAAACATATGTATGCATAAATGTGTCTATACATCTAGAAAGAAACATAAATTAATGCTATTTTAAAGGGCATTTAATTTGTAGAGTATTGGATTAAATTACCTCTAAAGACTTCTCTATGTGCATAATTTCAACATTATTCGGTAGACCTATCATTTAATACGGATTACTTCTTTGACTTTTGCACATTTTCCTGCACTTAAGTAACATTTACTTATTGGATACCTTCTCTGCGTTCATGATACAAGTATAAGATAGATAGGTAGGTAGATGATAGACAGATATATGGATAGGTATATTGATATATATAGAAATACACACAAACATATATACACATATGAAGAGGTACCCAAAGAGGGTTAGGGTTGCCTGAGACCCCAAAATACCAACATGCCAGGTCCTGCAGAAAGAATTCCACTCAAGTCTTCTCAGCCAAAGAAAAACAAATTTTATTTCGAGTTCACCATATGGGGTGCTAGGGCATTCTGTGGCGCTCTCACACCACATGGAGGGAAGATGGGACTCTACATACAGAGGAATCTAAGAATGGTCTAGAGGAGGATATTGGGGAGGGTCTTCAGGAGTAGTCAAGATGAAGTCAGACTCCAGTAAGGAGTGATTAAGGGTAGGAAGTTGCTGGAGGCTACCTGGAGACCATAGACAACAGTGGGCCAGGCCAGTTCCAGGGTGGGAACAGGAACATTAAGGGTGGGAAACTATTGGAACAAAGGAGGGCTAAAGACTTGGGCAGAGCCGCAACTTAAGGCCCATGAGCTCAGGCAAATACCTTCCTTGGGAGGATTTACTTTCCCAGAGCCTGTACCTCAAAGATTCAAGGAGCTCAAGAGCTCATTCATATGTGTGTGTGTGTGTGTGTGTGTGTGTGTGTGTGTGTGTGTGCATATGTATGTATACACACATACATATATACACATATACAATTTTTACTCAATTTAAAATATATACTCTGATAAAAAAAGAAAGAAAAAGGAAGGAAACCAATTGATGTGAGTTATTTGTTGATTTTCAAAAATATGTATTTTCAAGGAATTTCATAGTATCAGACTGTATCTGATCTTTTATACTTTGGTATCGAGTGAGAGAGAGATTTATAACATTTATATTTATATAATCCTACAAATTCTACAAAATCTACCTTCAAAACCCACGAGAATTTCATTATATGTTGCTCTAGTGTTACATGAATTTATCATTATATATTCAAATTGTGAGGGATAATTTATACTGAAGTTTCCCCATTCTGAAAAATCAAATCTAGAATGTCTTCAGTATTCACTAGGCCTAGATTCAGGTCACTCGACCTTCAAGCAATTTGGGGTTTACAGCAATGGAGACCCTCCCCCAGAGCCAGCTCAGCAGAAGATAAGCTAAATAAGGTTAAGATTGCTTTCACTGGACACCCACGTGTTTCCAGGTCTTTTGTCTCAGAAAGATTCCTGAGCTTGGGGGGGCGGCTAGGTGGCGCAGTGAATAGAGCACCGGCCCTGGAGTCAGGAGGATGTGAGTTCAAATCCAGACTTAGACACTTGACACAAAAACTAGCCGTGTGACTTTGGGCAAGTCACTTAACCCCAATTGCCCTCCCAAAGGTAAAATAAAATAAAGATCTATATCAACCCTTTTTGCATTAAATCTCGAAACTCTTAAGGATTGAGATTCACCAAATTCCTTCTCCTACTTTTATCTATGATCTTTAAAAATCAATCCATTGCTTAAAATAATTAAGCATAGAAAAAAGTACATAACAAAGTTAGAAAGAAGCTCAACATTTTAACTTCCCTACTAACCATATTAGCCATTTTTCCTGGTAGCCACTGCCTGAAACCCAAAGGGACTTCCTCATCTTCTTGCAGATGTACTACACATTAGAAAGCGAAAAAGCAGGAGCTGCCATGCCTTTCATGCTTGCCTTTTTCTTTTGAAAAAAGGAAAAATCCAAGGCAGCATAGCCAGTATGATATGATTTTTAGATTATCATATTAACTAGAATCCCAAGTGCAGAACTGCAGGCATAAAATCCTTTTGGCTGCAAACTTCCAGACACAGTGGTAAACCTGGATTGATTACTGTTTATAATAGCAATAATCCTTGCAAAATCAGTCATTAGCACAGTTAACAACTAATTTGTTGAAGTGTTAACTGCCCTTGGCTTTGCCTCAAGCTGTTAGCAAACTGGTCATTAACTGCTGGTTACAATTGATTTCTTGGGGCCCTATTTAACAGAAATTTGATTTCAACTCAACCCCCACAGAGCCTAATCTTGATTCAGTAAACAACAATCTCTCTTTTCTTTGGATCAACCTTGGCAAACCATTGAACTTCTATGATATATCAAAATACATTTTCCAAATGTCAGTGTATAATGGGTGTAATTTGTATGAAAAAAAAGTGTTAAGAAGGGTTTGGGTAAAATTAATATCTCTACATCTCACCTGACAAACTAGGAGGAGAAAGGGAAAGAAGGGAATGCATGGGGATAAAGAGTTATCATAGACAAAAGAAACATTGATTAAACATGTAACATGTTATTTTTTAATATGCTGAAATTCAATTGTCATCAGTCTATTTTGTTTTAAGATCTAGATATTTATTAATGAGAATATACTGCAAAATAATTCATCCGTATTTCAAAGATTCTGACAAACAGCATGCTGTGCTAAGAATAATATTATGGTACCTAAAACCAGCTCTTAGTGAGAGAACTGTGGTCAACTGGGTTGTAAGTCAAAATATCTGGATTCAAGAGCTCTTTCAACTAAAAAGCATGAATAAAAATGTAGGCTCTTTGTCAGTTTGCTCATCTGCATAATTGCGGTAATAATGTTCATGCTATGCATGTTTATGTCACTTTTGTTACTATAGGGCACCTAGGTGGCTCAATGGATAGAATGCTGGACCTGGAGCCAGGAAGACTCATTTTCCTGAGTTCAAATCTGGCCTTAGACACTTACTAACTCTATAACCCTGACAAGTCACTTAGCCCTGTTAGTCTGTTTCCTCTGTTATGAAATGAACTGAAGAAGGAAATGGCAAGTCACTCCACTATCTTTGCCAGGAAAACCTTAAATGGGTTCACAAACAGTCAGACAGGACTGAAATGACTGTACAAACACCATTAATTTCAATCAATAACCAAGAGTTTACTTAGATAGCTAGGTGATGCACTAGAGTTGGAGTTAGGAAGACCTTAATTCAAAATTAGCTTCAGATAACTTTATTCGTTGTGTGACAGTGGACAAGTCACTTAACCTCTGTCTGCCCCAGTTGCCTCATCTGTAAAATAATGCTAATAACAGCACATACTCTACAAGGTTTTTCTGAGGAGCAAATTAAGTAATATTTATAAAGTGTTTAACAGAGTGCCAGGTACATGGTCTGTGATTTAAAAATGCTTATTTTATTCCTCCTAATAATACAATAATTAAAATATTAAACTTTATTGTATTAAATGATAGAAATAAAACTAGATGAATTTCAGTTCAGTATGTTAGGTTGATACCTAAACCTTTACAATTACAGGCTATGTGAGTTCTACAAGTCACTATATATCAGAATTTTGGTTTTCCCATTTATAAAAGGAATATAATAACATTTACATAATAATCCCTCCATAACAGATGTTCTGAGGAATAAATGACATGTCCATAAAGTGTTTTGTAAATTGTAAGGCTGTAGACATTATTATTGTCAAATTAACATAGCATCTTTCTCTATTAGAATACAAGCTCTGTGAGGGCAAAGACTTTTTTGTTCTTTATATTCTCAAAGCTCATCAAAGTGCTGGCCACTAAGTAAGTAACAGACAAATGCTTTCTTCCTTATTTATTGATCATCATCATTTTAGATCACATTACATAATAATTTATTGTTTCTTATGTTCTTCATTAACTTTATAATGAAAATCCAGCTCGTTTTCACTTTTCACTTTCTTTCACCAAGCCCTACTTTAGAGAATAGTAGAAAATAAGGGGGAAAAAATTGCAGATGAATCTATGATGAATCACTTGGGAGAATTATCTCTAGTAATAAAGACTGGAACTTATCCATGCCTACTCATCATTTAGGACTGTTGTCCATTATCCCCCAACTTGTTTATCATAAGAGGCCTACCCAATGTACTAGACGCAGCAGTTCTCAACCTGTGCATTATGTTCAATTTGTAACAATGAAAATACATCCTGTGCAACAGATATTTACATTATGATTCATAACAGTAGCAAAATTAGAGTTATAATGAAGCAATGAAAATAATTTTATGGTTGGGGGGTCACCACAACATGAGGAACTGTATTAAAGGGTCACGGCATTAGGAAGGTTGAGAACCACTGTGGGATTCTTTGTTTTATTTCTGACACTGAAAGGGTAGTAATGCAACATTCTTTCTACTTGTCACCTTTTGTCTTCATCATAGGATCGACACACCTTTTCTCCTATCATGATTGCTGGGTAATTTATTTTAATCCTCTTCTTGCTTGGATTCTATCACTGATTATATATTTTATATTACTGCCTCTCATTTGCTACCTTTCCATTGACCTGTGTGAGATACGTACATTTTTTTCCAGAGACTATTTTATTAAATACCCCACTGATAGAAAGAATACTCATGCAACACTGGTGAAAAACATGAACCTCTGACAAGGAGAAAATATAGAAAATCAAAATTCTGTCCTCAAACATAGCCTACTTAGCCACCTACCAGAAACTGAGGCAAAATATTGGCAAGTACATGCACCTGTGATGGTACAAAACTAAACATATGCAAAGTAGTCTAAAACACATTTTATAAAGACATGAATGATTTACTTACTGTGATTATTTATCATTAGTCAATTATCAATATATATTACATGGATAACAGGTAACTAGATAATAGATGGATAGATAGATAGATAGATAGATAGATAGATAGATAGATAGATAGATAGATAGATAGATAAGATTAGATAAGTATATGGGTGGACAGATAGATAAAGAAATATGAACAATATGCTTCAAATGCCATTTATAAAAAAAATAGTTTTGGTCTGGGAAAGAAAAGAGACAGGGACAAGTTTAGTTCTGACACTAGTTACGTGAACTTTGGCAGTTTAATTTATCCTCTCTCATCTGAGGTTTCTCAGATGCAAAATGGGAATTTTTTAATTACGTTTTTCATAGGAATAATCTAAGAAGATTGCTTAAGGAAGATGGCAGCGTAGACGCAGCAAGGTCCTACAGCTTCCACACCGCCCCCCTAAACACCCATAAAATATGAGCCCAGATAAAGTCTAGGAAAGTCTAGGACTCTCAGACTCACAAAACTACAGAGGCAGCTCGGCAGCAGGGGCTCATCTTGGCCCTCCGGGGAGCGGAGGCTGGAATAGCCTGAAGCCGAGACCATGGCCAGGGCCGGCGATGGGAAGGAGCCGGGCTGAGCTGAGCCAAGTGGGCACCGGAGCCAGTCTGCAGGAGAGATCTACAGCCTCCAACACCTCCACATCTGCCAAGGCGTGAGGAATGGGACGGGAGAGGGGCAGCTCCCACCGCAGTGGAGCAGAGACCCGGCCAGCCCAAAACCGCAAAACCTGGTCACGCTAGGCCCCAGGGCAGCCTGTAGGAGTGAGCCTCCCAAGCCTCTACTTCAAAAAAAATCTAAAGCACCTGCCTAAGTGAATCTTCAAATCCTTAGAGACTGATTAGTGAAAGTGAAACTTTGAAAATTAATTTGGGGTTGGTAAAGCAGTTTGGCCAATCTGCCCCAGGACAAGGAAGCAGTGGGGGAAGTAATTGCTGGATCTGGCAGCGGTCCCCACCAGGCTGCCTCAGAGCCCCTGGCCTGGGACTCTGCAGGGGGGCTGTATCGATTGATCAGGGCCAAGTGCTCTTGCGCTGAGTGGCCTGGATCCGGATGGTGGTCTTGGGTGGTGGTCCTGGGGTGCACTTTCAGCAAGCCAAAGCTGGGGGGTCTTGCAAACCCTCCCTAATAGCTCCGGCAGCTGGGAAAACCCCAGCAATTTGAAACAGAACTTCCCCCCTTGGAAGCAGAGTTTCACAGACCAAAAAATCAAAACAAAACAAAAAAACAATTAATTGGTTGGCCAACATGAGGAAGAGGAAGCAAAATAAAAACACCAAAAAAACTCTAAAATCCTTTTTATATGGATAAAAAGGGTCAAAGCATGGAACAGGAGGAAGAGAGCCCAGAACTCAGAACTCCCACACCAAATGCTTCCAAGACAATTGAAGAATGCCTAGAAGCTATACTTCAACCGAAAAAGGACTTTGAAAACCAAATAAGAGAAGTGGAGGAAAAATTGGGAAGAG
>JAQQSW010001679.1:0-16675 GCA_028646575.1 Pseudocheirus occidentalis
CTGGCTCCTTCCCACCACCCCGGGCCTGGCCGGGGTCTCGGCTTCAGGCTGTTCCAGCCTCCGCTCCTGGCCTGAGATGAGCCCCTGCTGCCGAGCTGCCTTCAGCGAGAGATGTGTTCTCTGTGTTTTTGTGAGTCTGAGAGTCCTATACTTTGTCTGGGCTCATAATTTTATGGGTGTTTAGGGTGGCGGTGTGGGAGCTACAGGACCTTGCTGCTTCTATGCCGCCATCTTGGCTCCTCCCCCTGTGTCATATATGTCTATTGCTTTATATTTTACAAAGGCATTTCACCTCCTCATAATAATAACAGTCATTATTTATATATTGCTTTAAAGCTTTCAAGGCCCTTTCTTCAAAGTATCTTATTTGAGGTCTACAATGTCCTGTGAAGCATGCTAAAAGAGTTATTATACCCATTTTATATATAAGAAAAAAGAATCTGAGATTTTAAACGATTTTCTTAGGATCACCTACCTAGTAAGTGTAAGAGGTGGGATTTTGAATGCACTATTTGATTCTCCTAATTGTTATAGAGAAGTAGGATGGGCCTTGTTTTTTTTTTTTCATTTTACATAGGAAAAATGAAACTATAGAAAATGCTTATGATTATAGAAATTCTTGTGTTTAAAGTGGGATTAGAGTGTTGGCTTCCCCCCCCCCCCAAAACTAGTAATAATAATAATAAGAATAGTCCCAGGAAGTTTTCATCCTTCAGTCAATAGGAATAATTCCCTAGTGATGCAGATTACTCAAAGTAAGCAGAATATATTAATTTCAGAAATTCAATTTCTATGTTACACAAAGTAAACTCATGTCTTTATCAGGAAAATCTAAAAGCCACTCTATAATCTCCCTTTAAAACCTCAAATTCTTCTCCCTGCTCTCTCTACCCTTTACTACAAACAGTGAACCAGTAAAGGAAATGAATAAATATAAGGTATGTGAGTTTATTTTAAGAGTATTCAGTCACCTTTTTTATTCTATACTTTTCATCAAATATTTGATCAAATCTTTTTCATTTGATCATTACTATAGGAGGTAGGATTTAAACTCATGGTTTTTTGACTCCAACTTCTGTGTTCTCACCCATTCTGAAGTTTGACATTTGTAGCTTTATCAGGCGGCTTTTCTATGGGCAATCTAAGGAATAAGGGTTGGGAACAGGAAAGAAGCAGGGAGATAATAATAGAAGGAATAGGGTACAGGGAAAATGAGAAGTTAATTTTAGGTTTATTAGTTGAAGAAAAGAATAATTAAAATCTTTATATTCTACTTATATGCATGATAATTTCCAGGGCCAGAGCTTGGTATAGAACAATACCTCCAGGCTGGCCTGGGGCACTGAAGGATATTCTCAGGGTCCTTAACATGAATGAAGGTTGGTAGCATTCCCACAAGAGGTAGCTGTGACCTATAAGAATACTGTGATCAGCCCATAAAGTTCTGATCTGTAGCTAGTCTGATGATGGGCATTTGGTCATTTTTCAAGATTTTCTGCTTTTTATAGAGGGCCCTTACATGACCAGGAAGTTTTTCTTTTTGGGTTCTATCAAACCCACTGTTGGTACTTAATTGTCGTAGTTAATTTAAATGGTCTTCATGAAGGTACTGCTAATTTTTATTCAAAGTTAATTCTTTATCTCTTGGTAAAATTATATTTTAACTTATCTTTTATAATTAGAAAGGATGCCAATATTTCCTGGAATTCCTGGATTCTACCATCAAAGGATGAAATATAAGGTAGTCTTGTATTAATTATATCTATCAAATGAAACCTAAAACTTGAGAGAGGAGTGGTGCAAGTTGGGAAAATCTTATGGTTATTCTTAAATGTGACCCTCTCACTTTCCAAATGCCTTTAGTATTCTATATACAGAATTTTGGACTAGGAAGAGACCTCAAAGTTATGTGGTCCAGTAAAAACATCATTTTAAAAGAGAGGAGATTGAGGGTCACAGTGGTTAGATGACATCCATGGCTAGCTACGTAAGTAGAATGTGACAGATTCAAGACTCAAACCAGGTTCTATGAATTTCCCATTGACTGGGGGTAAACATAATAGTAACATCATCATGATCATAATCATCATCTTCATCATTTAATGTTTTATATTCCTATGTTTCTTTGTTCTTTTTATGCTGCCATCTTGGCTCCACCCCCCTCTTTGTTCTTTTTAAAGCACTTAAAAAAAACTTTTTAGAGGGCTATTGGGGTTAAGTGACTTGCCCAAAGTCACACTGCTAGTAAGTTTGTCAAGTGTCTGAGGCCATATTCGAACTCAGGTCCTCCTGAGTCCAGGGCCGGTACTCTATTCACTGTGCCACCTAGCCGCTCCTTTAGAAGCACTTTCACAAGCATTTTATTTGATTTTCATGACATACTGTAAGATAGGCATTATCTTCATTTAAGAGATAAGAAAATAGAGTGCCCTAGGAATTGTATTTTCCAGTAGGTCCCAGGGTTTCAGGTAGTTTCTTAGCAAGTAGAGAGACAAACTCTCATCCTGAAGTTGGGAAGGGACCTCTAAATTGGTTCTGCCTTTCAACTGTGTTTGAGAGCATGTTCTGTTTAGACTCCCCTCTTCATCTCGAAAAGTTCCATGAATAGAAACAACTTTGCAGCTCAGTTCCAATGAAAATTCCATGATTCTGGGTAAAACGGGACCAGCTTTGGATATGTCATGCGTAATAGGGTCTTGCAAATAGATACTTTTATCTTCCTATGAAGAATAACAATTTTGCATCATGGATAATAATAATAATAATAATAATAATAAAAAGATAATTTTTATTTGTCTGTTTTTCTGGCCATCATTCCATGCTAAAACTTAATATTATGCTTGATTCTGATTGCCTCTAGAAGACTTTGGTTTGACAATGGCTCTTCTGGGGACAAAATGGTAAAGGGAATTTTCTTTTTCATGGTACTACTTGATTAAATTATAATTTGTGATATTGATATTTGGTTACAAGATTGAAAAACATATTATACTTACCCTTTAGTTATTGAAGCACCAATTCTCTTTTGGTCAATTACTGATTCTAACCTCATAATGTTGGCTTAAGAATCAAATCAAATAAGGTAATGGATATGATGGTTCTTTGGAAAGCATAAGGTGCTACATAATTGTAAGGGATAATAATGAAGGAAAAAGAAAGAGAAAGATAAGGTATTGGAGGAGGAAAAAAGAAGATAAAAGTAGGAAGACAAACATGAGCAGAAAGAGAAGAAAAAAATAGGATGAGGTAAAAGAGCAACCTTAAGGAGAGAAAGAGTTTAAATGATCAGGTTAATATTTGATTCAGATAGGAAAAGAAGACATGTTAGGAGAATTTCAGGATCTTTTAATTTTCTTATTGGAATTAGGGATTTCATTTGCCTTCAGAGTGTCTGGTTTTTCACTTAATAAAAATGCACCATTTTTACCAAGAACTTTAGAAAATCCCCATGAGACCACATCTCCAGGGGCATCAATTTTGTAGGGGGTATAGTCAGATTAAAACAAAAGAGCTCATTGAAATGATTTATTTTAATCTTTAGTTACTTCTTCCAAGTAGATTCTGCTATGGAGAGACATATTTCTTAATTATCCTCACACTTCCTGGGAGGAGAATAAAACATCTTCAGTCTATTCCAATAAAAATGCAAAACTTGACTCCTTTAATACCAATACAGAACATGGATTTCTTGAGGGTATATTTGCCTACAGCAAATAAGAAATATTTTTCTTAATCCAATAAATCCTTGTACAGACACCTGGGGGCAGTACATCTTCACTACCAAGAATTCAAAATGATGAACCTAATTCTTGGGATATAAATTTGCTGTAGTTGCAAGAGGAAGATAATAGGAACTTCTTTGCTGTTATTATGATTTTTTTTTCCTTAGGCAATGCCAGCCAGGCATAGGATTTGCTGCTTTTGACCATGGGAACACAATCTGTGGCACTGTTCCTCCATCATTTTGGTGCTAGCAACTTGTAAAAATATAGGAATGGTTGACTAATTGTTTTTTCTTTGCCCAGAGACTTCTATGCAAATTGTTTTAAATATATTATGACTATATCATCAGATTTAGAGTACATTTCTTCATGGAGCTTTACATGTTAAATAAAGCATTCATAACTTTTAGCAAACTGTAACCCAGACTGCTTAATTTTTTATTACCTGGGCACAGTAGAGACTTAAGAAAACTGCATGTATATGTATCTATATACTTCGAGCTAATATATAGCATCCAGTGGAAATGGAATAAAGTGGAATAAATAGTATTAATTCATATTTTTGATTTAATGTTCGTCTTTACTAAACTTCACTCTAATTTTACTGAAAAAAAGAAAGATAAACATTTCAATTAGATGATGGAAAAAAATTACATTTAAAGATTTTTCAGTCTTTGTTTGGCTCCTGGTAAAAGTCCCATGATTACATTTGAATAGCTTTCTTCATTAAAAAATAATAAATTGAGTCTCAGATTCCTGCTATCAGACAAAACAACGGAAAGGTTCAAGGCAAGCATTTCCATTTTGCCTTATAGCAAGCTCTATGTTATTTCCAGAAAGTAATTCTTAATACATGCAATTAGAAGTGATCAGAGGCCAGACAGTTAAATCCATAAAGATATCAGGAATATGTATAATCCCTTTATCTTACTTGACCTGATTTGACTTCATCTCAATTGAAAAGGGATAATGCAGACTCAGAACAGAGTCTTTTAAAACCCATAGACTAGGTCTCATACACAATTAGATACCTGAAAAATGCTTATTTCTAAACCATTTTAGCACCGAGACAGATTTGAACATTGTTTTTTGGTAAACAAATATTTCCACTGAAACATCATTAGGGTATATCCCATGTAAGCAGAGATACTCTGCATAATTCTCTGACCTGCAAGTCAAAGAAAAAGTTGTTTATCCTGGGGAGGAAGACAGAATTTTTATGAAGAATGAATATTCTCTCTGCAAATTTACTCCCTTCTTTTACCTTGTGGGTGATGAAGGGAAAAACTGGAGTCTCCCTGAATTCTTGCAAGGACTGAACAATTATCTCTAAAGGCACGAATACATTTTTTTTTTTTTGGTAAGGAAAGGATTTTTTTTTTAGCATCTTTTGAAAACATTATTGCTGTTTGGAATTTTCAAAGGACTATAATATATCTATGAGAATTGACTGTGCAGTTTGAGAAGACGATAAGAATTCTCTTCCTTCACTGATCATAAATTATGCATTAGTATTATCATTAGCTGTAAATTTATTCCTAGAAACATATACCAATAAATATAGTCAGAAAGATGTGTGTGGTTGACTACTTTTCCTATAAAATATAAATGTATATGTATAAATGCACAGCTATATTCAATTTCATATCTTTTTATTTAGAAGCTCTGACTCTTTACCACTCTGGTTATATTTAATTCAATTATCATTTATCAAGTACCAACTATGTATGACACTTTGTTAGGCAAGGGGGTGTAAAGACAAAAATAAAAATAACTCCTGCCCTTAAAGAAATTATGGCCCACTCTGAGACACAACTTTTAAATAGATAAGTAAATACAGGATTATAGGACTAGGGGTATGGAGAGGAGTGACAAGAAAAGCTTCCTGTAGTAATTTGTGATTTTAATCTTAAGAGAAGTTATAGATTTTACAAGGCAAATGTGAAGTGGGTCTGCATTCCAGGCATTAGGCACAGCCCATGCAAAGGCACAGAGATGGAAAATATTTCAAGTTTGTGGAATATTTCAATATTTCAGTTTGGCTGGAATATGTGCAGTGAAGTCATATAAGATATATAAGGAAAGAAAGGCAAATGCCAGATGGTGCAGAATTCCAAATGGCAGGCCAAGGAATGTGGATTTCTTAGAGCCAAAGAAAATTTCTGAAGAAGAGTATGAAGTGGCCAGTCCTGTGCTTTAAGGGGATTATTTGTGGAGAATGGGCTGGAAAGAAGACAGACTAGAAACAAAAATATCAAATATAGGGCTACTTACTCATTAATCAAAGTACTAGGAAAGGAGGGCCTGAACTAGAGCAGTTGCCCACTGTGAGGAGAAAAGGGGATGGATGTCAAAGATGCCGTGAATGTAAAGCTGACAAAACTGGGAGCTGACTGGATATGGGGAGTGAGGGAAAGGGAAAATCAAGGATGACTCAGAATTGAGGATGAGAGTCAACAAGATTGGAAATATGCTCATTGGGGTGACTAGGTGGCACCAGCCCTGGAGTCAGGAGGACCTAAGTTCAAATCTGGCCTCAGACACTTGACACACTTACTAGCTGTGTGACTTTGGGCAAGTCACTTAACCCCAATTGCCCTCCAAAATATATATTTATATATATGTATATAAATATACTGATGCTCTCACCAAGAACCATTTTGGAGGAAACAGGTTTAGTGGGGGACAAAGATATGAGTTATGTGTGAACATATGTCTTAAATGTCTATAGGAAGCAAGGGGATACAGTGCATGGACTGCCAGTCCTGGAGTCCGGAAAACCTGATTTCATATGTGACATTGTATACACGTATTAGCTGTGTCATCCTGGGCAAATCACTTCACCCTGGTTGTCTCACTTTCCTTATAGTAAAATGAGCTGGAAAAGGAAATGGCAAAGCCCTCCAGTATCTGCCTCAAGTACTCCAAATGGGGTTGTGAAGAATTTGAAGAAATTGTGAAGAAATGATTGCACAACAACAACAACAACAACAACACTGTCATCATTCTTATTTGATAGGATTCTAGAAATGTTAGCTACAGTAATTAGACAAGGAAAATAAAGGAAATTGATGGAATAAAAATGGGCAAAAATGTAAAATAACTATTGATGCTTATAGGTGAAGTGATGATTTACATAGAGTACCCTAGAGATGCAATTACAATGAATTGAAAAAGGAACTTAAGTAGGAGAATATAAGATAAACTCAGACATTCATCAAACTTACTGTATATTACTAACCAAATCTAGCTGAAAAAGAAAGAAAAGGGATATCTCATTCATAGTAACTACAGAATATGTAAAATTTCTGGGAGTGCAATCACCAACACACAGTCAGAATTTATATTAATACAATTACAAAACACCTTAGATGGACTGAATAGAGTATTAGGTTTGGAGTCAGGAAGACGAGTTCAAATCCAGCCTCAGACACTTACTAGTGTATGACTGTGGGTGTCACTTAACACCTGTTATCCTCAGTTTCCTCATCTGTAAAATGGCAATAATAGTACTTAACTCCATGGTTGTTGTGAAGACCAAATGAACTAATAATTAGAAAGTGCTTATTGCATTGCCTATCAAATAGCATGTAGCTGCACCTGAACAAAATTATCCAAAGGGGGGTATCCAAAGGTTAAGAATATCAGGAGATGGAGAGGCTTATACGAACTGATGCTAAGTGAGAAGAGCAGAACCAGGAAAAATTTGTACACAATCACAGACACATCATATGTGTAAAGACCAACTTTGTAAAACTGGACTCTTCTCAGCAATGCATAGTTAAAAGACAACTCTATAAGTTTCACAATGGAGGGAGATGTCTACATTCAGAGAAAGATCCAGAAGGACCAGAGGTTAAATGGAGACTGAAGCAATGCATGCTATCATTCTTTTCTAAGTTTGGTTTTTCTCTTTTCTCATTGTTCACTCAATTGGCTATAACACCTATACAACCAGACTATTGTACAATGTGAAAGAGTTTGTAGCTCCTCCTATACATGATTGTATGCCACCATGGCGGGGGTGGGGGGTGGGGAGGAAGGGGAGAAAAATCTGAAACTCAAGTGATTCTGGAACTGAATCTTGTAAGCTAAAAGTAAACAAACAAGTCAATAAAATAAATAAATAAAAGAATATCAGGAGGAATAAGGAAAAGTGAGAGTGAAACACCACATCTCAAATTATACCACAAAGCAATAATCATTAAAAGTATTTGGTCTTGCTTAAAAAACAATAAATAAATCAATGGAATAGACTACTTAAATAAGATCCAAAAGCAATTGAACATATTAGTAGAGTCTTTTATAAACCAAAAGTCAACAGTTACTGGGATAATGATTCCATATGTGACAAACACTTTTGGGAAAAGTGGAAAAAAAATCTGGCAGAAATGAGGATAAACCAACTTCTTACCTAATTTATAATAAATTCAAAATAGCTAATGTCCTAAATATAAAAGGTTGCATCACAAAATATAGAGGAAGAAGGGAGGAGATACTTTTCACAATAGGGATAGGGAAGAATTCTTCATCAGACAAGTTTTATTGTTGTTGTTGTTGTTGAGTCATTTTCAATTGTGGCCAGCTCTTCCTAACTCTCTCCTCTCCCCATCCCCTATCTTTTCTGGAAAGATGTTGCAGTGGTTTGCCATTTCCTTCTTCAACTCATTTTACAGATGAGGAAACTGAGGCAAACAGTTTATGACCCTTGCCCAGGGTCATACATAAATATTTGAGGCAAGATTAGAACTCAGGCCTTACTGATTCCAGACGTGGCATTCTATCCACTCCCACACCTTGCTGTCCCACACAAGTCATAGAGTTAATCATAAAGTAAAGGATTGGTTTTGATTACTTAAACTTGATGAACATCTGCATAAAAAATAAAATCAGTTGGACTCAGAATGAAACAATTAGGAAAATAACTTCTCGGAAAGTTTCTCTGATGAATGCTTAAGCTCCAAGAGAAATAATCAGCACAAATATACAAGAATAAAAGTCATTCTCTAATGGAAAAGGGGTTAAAGATATGAATAGGCATCTGTCAAATGAATAAATGAATGTAAGCCATGTACAATTATATTAAAAGTGCTCTGCACTAAATCTCCAATAATAAAAGAAAATCTAATTAGAACAACTCTGAGATTCCACTTCAGACCTATCCAGTTGGCAAAGAGGAAAAAGAGGAAAACTGCGGTTGTTGGAGGGAGTAGCTTGGAAGGACTGGCTTACTAATACACCCTTGACAGAACTGTGAATTATCTGACTATTCTGGAAAACAATTAGATACTCTAAGAAAAGAGTTACTGACATGTATATACACTTTGACTTGGTGATACTGCTGTTAGGAATATAACCATAGGATGTCAAGGACAAAAAGAAAGGATGACCATATACAAGAATGTTTGTAGCAGCACTTTGTTAACAAGAAACTGAAACAAAATAGCCTTCTATCCATTGGGGAACGGCTGAGCAACTTGGGGCATAAAAATGTAATGATATTTTACTGAGCAATAAGAAATGTTGAACATATCACATCAAGAAAAAGGGGAAAAAGTATGAACTGATGCAGAGGGAAATGATTTGAATCAGGCGAACAATTTATTTGATGACCACAATAATAACATAGGGGGAAAAGACTGAAAAAACTCAGAATTCTGAATGAAGCAGTCACAAATTATGATTTTTAAAGCCTGAAGATGAAATGTATCTGCTGTCTCTTAGCATAGAGGTGATGGACTGGAGGCACAGACTGAGAGACATTCTCAAACATGACCATGCATTGATTTGTTTTGATCTGTAACTAATACAGATTAGTTACAAGGAAGGAGATCTGTTTGGAGATTAGAGGGTTACTAGGAAGTGATAAACATGAGAAAAAAGCATCAATAAAGCAATTTTTTAAAATGGTCATAAGAAAAAAAGGTAAAGAAAAAACTTTGACAAACATAATTAACAAATAAAAGAGTTTGACAGTGTTATCAGTACTCTATATCCATGGTCTGCCACATCTGTAAAGAAGACAGATAGCAAGGGTCTTCTCATAACTTTTCTTGGTGTTCAAGCTTGGTCATTACAATTTCACAGATTTCGTTTCTATTATTTTGTGGTTTCAGTTCACATGGTTGTCATTGTTGTGGATATTTTTTCTTGGTTTTCTTCACTTTGCATCAGTTCACATGTGCTCATTGCACTCATAGTTTCTTATAGCCCAGAATATCCATTTTAAAAAGTTCTTCATTATGAGGAGGGTTTTCTCAAAGAGGAGAGAGAGTGATAAGAGTAAAAATGTAAGAGATGTAAAAAAATATTGCTAGTATTTTTCTAAGATTTTATTTTAGACTCAAATGCCAGAACACAAATACAGAATAAAGAAACAAAAGCATATAATAAACTTAAATACAAAGTTAGAAAGAAAAAAACTATCATGTTGTATGCATAGCAGAACATGAGAGAATTCTAAATATGTAACACTAAATTTTCATTTCAAGAAAGACTGTATGATAATACTCATATTGAGAATTGTCCATCTTTTATTTGCTTCCTAGTGAGTTTTCTTTTGCTCTCTGCTGTGTAAGTTTTTACTTTGTTCTTTTTCCCCTCCCCCATGCCTCCAGAAAGCTTCAGTAGAGTTTAGATATATTTATCTATAGCTATACATATACATATATATGCACACACACATACATATATACACATGTATATACAGACATATACTTCCCTAACCTATTCTACTCCACTACCTTGCCCTCCTATTGTTTGCCTACCCCATTCCAAGGATCCCTCCCCTATCCTTCCATTCCCATAAATCTAAACACCCTTCTATACCCCCTTTTACCTATTCCCTCCTCCTCCCCTCTATAGATCCCTCCCTTGTCCTGTCTCCCTTTCTATACCCTTATTTTATTTCTTTTGAATTTAAAAGACTTTTATACTCATATATGTATGTATGTACATATGTATGTATGTATGTATGTATACACAGGTACATGTTTGTCTCCCAGTTCCTAGAATCATAGAATTTTTAGAATGGTAAAGACCTCAAAGTTAATGTAATTTGAAGCATATTTGATTCTGTCTTAAATATCTGACAGACAGTCATTCTGCTTCCCCTTAAAGACCTCAAGAGACAGAGAATTTACTATATCCGTAGGCAGTCAAGTACAACATTTGGCCAGGTCTAAACATTGGGAAGTTTTTCTTCATATCTAGCCCAAATATTCTGCACTCACACTTCAACACATTGATCTTATTTCTTGCCTCTGGAAACAAGTAAACAAATTCTTATTTTGTATAATAGTCCCTCAAATAATGGAAGATAGGTATGTGTCCCCCTGTAATAGCAAGTATCTTAGCATACCCAGGATGACGGCTAGCACAGGTTCTTTGATCTGCTTTACTAAAGGAAAGAAACTTTAAAGGGGTCAACAATCTTTAATTAAACACACACACACACACACACACAGGTATACATCATTCACTTAGCTCAGGGGAAAAAGTCAGCACCCTGAACTTCAGAAAAGACAAACAGAAACTACAAGCAGACAAAAAATACAGATATAGAAAATACCACAGTTCAACAGAACAGCAACAGACAGGGCTTCTAGCTGTCTGACCATTACATACACACATAGTTAGTTGCCACATAGACAAGCACCAACACCTGGGTTTTCAAAGCAGGGAGGCTCAACTGCTTCCCAGAGTCTCATCTGGCCAAACCACACAAGTCTTCTCATAAGTGAGCCCCAAAGCCCACACCTCAGAGTATACAGATCTTTCTTCAAGGTCAGAGAACATCACAACCTCCATGACCTAATTACAAAGTAACAAAAGGTGTGGGCCTTCCTGAAAGACAACCCTCCCCCCAGTCAAGAGGCTCCTTTTGTTTTCCACTTGAGGCCCATTAAGGGGCAGAGAAGATCTTCAAACTACCTTACCTTTACACACCCTCCAGTTTTCTTTGTTCCAGCCTAAATATTTCTTGTTCTTGCAGCCTCTCCTAATGTGCCATGGTTTTAAATCTCCTTTTAATCCTAGTTCAGTTCTTCAGTAAGTGCTCCAATTTGTTTCTGTCTTTTATCAAATACATTTCACATAACTGAACCAAATATTTGAGAGAGAACCTGACTGGTCATAGATAAGGATATAAGACTCTTCTTGACTTTTATTAGTATACTTTAAGCTTGCATTAACTACTACCCCCATTTTTTTTTTTTTTTGCTATCTGTTGCTTTGTATTGCAGGTCAATATAACCACCAGATCTTTTTCCATGTGAACGGTTTTCCATTTATGTTTCTCTCTTATATTTGTTTGATTTTTTTGACCCCATATATAGGACTTTATATTTATCCATATCAGATTTTATCTGATTTTATTTTACCCAACTTTCTGCATTGCCTAAAAGTTTTTGTATTCCAATCAGACAAAACTCTAAGAATATAAATCACAGTGATTGTTGATATGGTCACTGGAAGGAGATGCCTTCCAAGGGAGTTTCCTGAACTCACAGGTCTTCAACAACAATAATAATGATGATAGTAAGAATAACAGTAATTCCCAGCACCTCACTCAGTGCTTTGTACTCAGCAGGCTTTGAAATAAATTGAAACGCTTCAGCTATGTTTTATTTGTCTGTGTATAAGTCGCTTGTCTCCCTTGTATCCCAATCCTGTAATCCAGAAATTATACCATTTTCCCATCAGCTACACATGTGATACTCAAACCATCTTTGTTTCTAATTGAATCATTGATCAAAATGTGAAACAGACCAGGGCTGAAGACAGATCCCTAACACACTGTAACAGTAATGGGAATTTGAAGATCTTCTCTGGCCCTTAATTGTTCTAATAGAATCTGAAGATCTTTCCTACTTTGAAGATCTTCCTTACCCCCTAATAGGCTGAATGTAATCACAGGGAGCCTGTGGTGGGAGGAGCTTTCTGAAGGGTGAAGCAGAGCCCAGAGGAGACTGTGAGTCAAAGCAGTTAGAGCTGGAGGGAGGAGAAGACACAGCCAAAGAGATAGCTAGGCTTGTGAGTGTTTGGGGGAAGACTAAAGGATGGTGTGGCTCTGTGCTATGTTATGGTTTATTAACTTTTTTGTTGTTATGATAGATTTGACTTTCTGGTATTGTGATTTGGTTTTCTGGTGTCTGAATAAATGTTTTGCTTCTGTCTTTTATACAAAGAGTTTGTTATATTTTGTGATTCAGAATAGTGCTGGGATGTTTATAGTTGCTGTTAGTGCTGTGAATATTGTATTGGCACTATACACACTCAGATTATGTTCCATATACTCTATTACCATTTACCTAGGTCATCTTGCCATCTTCTCTGCCATGGTTGCCACCCTGCTTTTCCTCACTTGTCTCAGCATACTTGTGTATAAAAATACCAGAATCCATGCTCCTAGTACCTGGAGAATTTAGTCTATTCATCTCTGGAAGTGAGCTATCTTGTTTGAGTGCTATACAACTGCCATATCTAGCTTGCCACTAAACCAGGCAAGTGACTTGTGACATCTGGCCTTCTACCTTGCCTCTACATATGTACCATTGTGAATCCTTCCATTCCCATGTTGTAATACTTGCTCTGGATAGAGATATTAGATTAACATTATCAATTAATCAAAAAACATTTATCAAGCATTTACTATGGGTCAGGCATATAAAGAGAAAAAAAAATCTATGCCCTCAAGGAGCCCATATTTTTGTTGAGTGAGGGGACAGCTTGCACATAAGGAGCTCTATACAAGGTATTCAACAACGTCTCTTTTAAAATGGATACTTCCAAATATCAGTTGTCTGACCTATGGATCAACTCATCATTTCTATGATTTCCTATATCAAAACTTGCTTCCATTACCACAACTGCCTGCACGTGGAATATCTATTTTGGAATATAAGCTTCTAGAGGGCATGAACTATATTACTTTATGTATTTATATCTACAGTGTATAATAGGAATTACTTAGTAGAACAGGTCCATTTTCACTTCTTTTTTTTTTTGCATATCTAGCACAATGCCACAAGGGCATAAAGTTTTAAAAATAATCAATTAATGATGAAGATCTCTTCCCAGACTGACATCAATTTGTTAATCACCATAATTTGGATCTAATGATTTATACATTTCCATATCTAACTATTTATGCAATCAGTCATCTTCTATCTACCCATTTTGTCAATAGATATATCATGTCTGGTCGAATGTTTGCTTTTTTTTCCCCTGTCTCATGCCCAGCAAAATGTAAGCTACTTGACATCAGAGAATATTTTTTATTTGTCTTTGCACTCTGGCATATGGGATTGAAAACAAGCTGTGTAGTCATGGTAACCTGTACTGAAGTCTCATTTCTGACCCTGCCTAGTTTGTGACCCTGGCCAGGTCATTAAAGTCTCTGTGCCTCAGACAAAACTCTAAGAATATAAATCACAGTGATTGTTGATATGGTCACTGGAAGGAGATGCCTTCCAAGGGAGTTCCCTGAAATCACAGGTCTTCAACAACAATAATAATAATGATAGTAAGAACAACAGTAATTCCCAGCACCTCACTTGGTGCTTTGTACGCAGCAGGTTTTGAAATAAATTGAAATGCTTCAGGTATGTTTTATTTGTCTGTGTATAAGTCGCTTGTCCCCCTTGTCCCAACAACCTGTACTTCTTATTTGAACATTGCTGCTTTCCCTGGTACAGAAAACCAAAACAAAACAAATACTGAACTGTTCTATCTTCCTTACATTATGTATTATTTTATTCCTTCTGTGATCATCTTATCCCTAATACAAGTTTTTAAAGAAATGTCATTTTCTTGCATTTTTCACTCATTATAAATCTCAGCTCAATCTGTCACCACCAGAATATGAATATAGAATTAGAAGGGACCTTAGACCATCAAATCTGCCCTTGTCCCCATCACATTTTCTGAATGAATACAGTAAGGCCGATGGCTATAAAGTTTCCGGCCAGTAACACACAGGCACTAGGTATTAAAGATGGAATTTGAATCCAGTTCCTTTGACTTCAGAGTACTATGTTCCCAACTTTATTCTAACAGAATCATGTCATTCTTTGGTACTCATTCAAAGTTATTTCTTTTTGTTTCATCTTCTGCATGAGATCTTTAAAAATCTGAGGTGGCAGATTAATTGTTTATCTACATTGATCTCTGTCTCTCTCTGTCTCTCTATACACACACTCTCTATACACACACACACACACACACACACACATTTTTAAGTTTTAGTTTTTTCACTACCCAGCATTTATTTTTTCTACTTCCTACTGAAAAAATAAAAGAAAAACAAAATCTTGCAGCAAATATACATAATTAAGGTAAACAAATACCAGCATTAATTATGTAAGAAAAAAACCAGTCTCATTCTGCATCTTGAATCTAACGTCCCTTTTCTTTTTCATCAGGATATTATGTATTTGTGTCATCAGAGTTTTGTTTCTAAGAATATGGCTATCCCACTTTTAGAGAGAAATTTCTTTCTAGAATTTTAGGCCACAGGGTCTCATTTATTTTCCTCTTTGAAATATGCCTTCCTCAGATCTACCTTTACACATCAGATTTTGTCTGGCATTGATGTCTTTCCTACAGACTCTGAGACGATGTGCTTGCTTCCTCGCAGGGTTCCTATCATTTCCACTTGACAACCAATTCCTCCTTATTGAATGAAATGCAGTCTGTCACTCAATATGCTCAAAACAGAATTCATTTGTTTGGGTTCTTCATCTCAAAACTACCTGTCTTGCAAAGTTTCCTTTTTCTGTTTAAGGAAGTACAATTCTTTCAGTCTCTCAGGTTCATAAACTGGCATTATCCTTAAATTTTCACACTCCACCCAACATATCCAATCAGTTGCCCAATCCTCACATTTTTAGGTCTGAAATATTTTTCCTATCTGACCCCTTCTAGTTGCTCACGTGGCTGCCACAGTTCAGGCCTTCATCACTCTCTCCTAGATTATTCCCATAACCTCCTAATTGGCCTCTTTTTACTCAAATCTCTCCCCATTCTGATCTGTCCTTCATATAGCTACTGAAATGGTTTTCCTTAAGCTCATACATGACTTTATTACCCCTTTATTCCATATTCTTCAGTGACTCCCTATTGCTTCTAGAATAAAATGTAATTTCTGCTTAGTAGTTAAAACTCTTCACAGTGTGGCCCCAGTCTATTTTTGCAGCTTCATTGTACATCATTCTCCCTAGCGTGGTCTAACCAGACTTCCCTGCTCACTGTTCCTCACATCACTCCATATCTGCTTTCTATACTTCTCCACTCGTCATCTCCCGGGCCTGTAATATACTCCCTTCTTACCTCTTTTTTTTACTGCTTCCCTTTCTCTCTTCCTTCAAGATGCAGGCCAAGCACTACCTTATGAGAAGCCTTTTTTGACATATCTCTTTCACGCATCCACATACGTTGCTAATGCTCTTGTTCCTGTTGCACCTCATATTAAACTATTTACATTTCTTCTCTTTATATTATATTTGGATACATGTATATGTCTATTTACTCTCTGTCTCTCTACTTCTCCCTCTCCCTCTCTCTCTTTCTATTTATGTATTTACCTATCATCTACTTATTTATCTCTCTCTTGTCATCATCATCATCATCAATCTTTCACCTATCTACTTATACAAACACTTGTCATCACCCCATTTGAATATGAGCTCCTTTAGAGACTGTTTTATTCTTTGTATTTGTACTTGTATCCTCATTTCCCAGCAAATACTAGGTGTTTAATGAATACTTGTTGATTGATTATTTATACCTCTTGAAGAATAAAATTATCATTAGACAAGTCAAGAATTTATCATTATTTTTTAATCAGTTAAATCATTTGACTAAATCTGGAGTCAGGAAGCTTTAGGTTAAAATCCTTCCTCAGACGCTTAATTGATGTGTAATCCTAGTCAAGTTATTTAACCTGTCTGAAC
>JAQQSW010001680.1:0-16669 GCA_028646575.1 Pseudocheirus occidentalis
CTTTCAGGTAGTCCAATAATTTTTAAATAGTCTCTCCTGGATCTATTTTCTAGGTCAGTGGTTTTTTCAATGAGATATTTCACATTGCCTTCTATTTTTTCATTTGTTTGGATCTGTTTAATAGTATCTTGATTCCTCATAAAGTCATTTGCTTCCATTTGCTCTACTCTAATTCTGAAGGAATTATTCTCTTCAGAAAGCTTTTGAGATTCTTTTTCCATCTAGTAAATTTGGCTTTTTAAGGCATTCTTCTCTTCATTGCCTTTTTGGGCCTCATTTGCCATTTGAGTTAGTCTGTTTTTTAAGGTGTTATTTTCTTCAGTCAGATTATTGACTGTCTTGTCATGATTTTTTTGCATCATTCTCATTTCTCTTCCCAATTTTTTGTCCACTTCTCTTATTTGGTTTTCAAAATCCTTCTTAGGTTCTTCTATGGCCTGTAATCAGTCTACATTTTTTCTTGGAAGCTTTTGATGCAGGAGTTCTGATTGTGTTGTCTTCTTCCTATTCCATTCTTTGATCCCTTTTGTCTCCAAAAAAGGAATCTAAAGTTGGATTGTTGGGCTTACTTTGCTTCCTTTGCCTGCTCATGTTGCCAGTCAGTTACTTGACTTTTGGGTTCAGTAGAACTCTGTTTTCAGGGGTGAGAGTTCTGTCCCAAATTGCTGGGATTTTGCAGCTGCCAGAGCTATTGGGAGGCCACTGCCTCTGCAGCTCCCACCAGCTTTGACTCACTGAAAACACACATCAGGACCACCATCCAAGACTGCGATCCTGATCCAGGCAGCTCAAGGCAAGTGCACTTAGCTTCTGAATGATTGCTTGGCCCCCATGCAATCTGCAGCCCTGAAGCTCTGAAGGAGCCATGTGGAGGCTGCTGCAGGACTGCTGCTTCAGACTTCTTCTAGCTCTGAAGGCCATCAACCAGACCCTCTCTCCCAAATTTAGCTGAGTTCCACTAACCTTTCCCTTTGTCCTTGGCTCTTATGGGTTGGTAATTCTGGAAACCACCACAGCTGCTGGTGATACACTCTCCTGAAAGCTCCAGCTGCAGCTTCTCCCTGGACACCCTGGGGCTAAAACCACATGGGTCTGGGCTCTGCTTTCAGCACACTTAGATGAATCCTTCTGGTCTGCCTGCAGGGCTGCCTTCAGTGGGAGCTTTGTTACTTTGTCATTTTGTGGGCTCTGAAGCTCTAAAATTTGTTTAGAGTCATATTTTATAGGTATTTGAGGTGGTTATGGGCGGAGCTCATGGAGTTCTCCTGCTTTTATGCTGCCATCTTGACTCTGCCAGGGGGCTACTAGTTCTTGTGGCTGCAGGGGAGGAGGAGCCCTGTCTGAGTAAAAACAAGAGCACAGATCAGAAGAGCTATGACCACCCCTCTCCCAGATTAGTAATTGTAAATGAGTATCAAAAATTTCCAAGTTCCCAGAAATAGCTCTGAAAACAGTAGCACAGAAAAAAACCTGAAGTTTGTAACAGTGCTTTGCCATGCCAGAACAAACAGAGCCAATCATTAATAGCATAAAGTTCAGAGTCAAGAAATAGTCTGGAAAAAAATGAGCAAACAATCCAAAGAACTTGATCATAAGAAGGTAATATAGTGGCAGGGAAAATGAAGACACAAATGGAGAAGACAACAATGTGAAAACTACAAGCAAAACTTTAAAGAAAAATGCAAATAGGAGAGAAGCCCCACAAGAATCTCTGGAAGAACTAAAGAAAGATCTAAGATAGTTAAAAGAAAATTTGGGAAAGAAATGAGAATGATGCAAGAAAATTATGAAAAAAAAATTATCAGCTTGATAAAAGAGACACCAAAAATACTGAAGAAAATAACATCTTAAAAAACAGAATTGGTCAAATGGTAAAAGAGGCACAAAAATTCATTGAAGAAAAACTTCTTAAAGAGCAGACTTAGCCAAATGGAAAAAGATACAAAATCTCACTGAAGAGAATAATTCCTAAAAAAAATAGAAATGGGCAAGTGGACACTAACGTCTCCATGTGATATCAAGAACCAATAAAACAAAGTAGAAAGAATGAAAAAGTAGAAGAAAATATGAAGTATCTTACTGGAAAAAAACCCAACCTGGAAAACAGATTTAGAAGAGGCAATTTAAGACTTATTGGACTTCCTGAAAGTTATGTTCAAAGAAAGAGCCTAGACATAACATTTCAAGAAACTATAAAGGAAAAGTGCCCTAATATTTTAGATCCACATGGCAGAATAGAAATGGGAAGAATCCACCTCCTGAAACAAGTCCCAAAATGAAAACTCTCAGAAATATAGTCAAATTTTAGTATTCCCAGGTCAAGGAGAAAATATTGCAAATAGTCAGAAAGAAACAATTCAGATATCATGGAACCAAAGTCAAGATCACACAACGTTGTGCAGGTTCCATGTCAAAGGAGTGGAGGGATTGGAATATGATACTCCAAAAGGCAAAGGAACTAGGATTACAACCAAGAATAACCTACCCAGGAAAACTGAATATAATCCTTCATGAGAAAAAAACAGATATTTAATGAAGTAGGTTTCAAGCATTCTTGATGAAAACACCAGAAGTGAATAGAAAATCTGACATTCAAACACAAGACTCAAGAGAAACATAAAAAGGTAAATATGAAAGAGAAATCATAAGGACTTAATAAGGTTAAACTACTTATATTCTTCTGTGGGAAGATAACACATGTAACTCCTAAGAACTTTATCACTGTTATGGCAGGCAAAAGGACTCTATATAGAGGCCTTGGAAGTGATTGTGTTGGGTTAATGTAAAAAAAAGAGAAGATGAAAAATAGATGGAAAAGGAGAAGAGGAAAGAAAGAGGAAAAATGGGGAAACTATGTCACATAACAGAAGCATGCTGGGGTGGAGCCAAGATGGCAGAGTAAAAGCAGGAACTTACTTGAGCTCCTGCTCCAACCACCCTCAATACCTATAAAAATGACTTTAAACAAATTTTAGAGGTATAGACCCCACAAAGTGACAGAGAGAAACAAATCTTCCACTGAGAACAGCCTGGCAGGCTGGCAGGAAGGGTCTATCACACTGGACTGGGAGCAGAGCACAGTCCTGCATGGGCTATGTGAACCATGCCGGTGCAGACTGAGGGCCCAGACTGGCCAAAGCAGACTTCAGGACAGTGAATCACTGGCAGCTGCGGTGGTTTCCAGACTTCTCAACCCATAAATGCCAAAGAAAAAGTAAAAGGTCAGTTGGGAACTCTGTTGATTCTGGGTGAGAGAAGAGTATGGTCTGCCCCCCAAAAATGTGGCAATGGAGGTGGCAGTAGCTAGAGCAGCTGTAGCATGAGTACTTTCTGAACTCCAGGCCTACAGATCATAGGGGGAGCAAGCTACTATCCAGAGGACAATTAGAGGAATATCTTTGTTGGTGCTGAGGCAAGATTTTCTTGATTTTCCCAGCATAGATCTAGGTTGCAATACTGGGTGGTGGTACTGGGGTGAAGAGCACAAGCATGGCAGAGCTTGTTGAGGCAGCGGAGGGGGAGTCCTCTCACAGTTCTGACCCAGATGCCCAGAATAAGCTCTGACAACAGCTGTGCAAAACTCCAGAAATGTGGGACACAACACTCTTCACCCTGGAAGCAGAGTTCTACCATGGCAAAGACCTCAAAAGTCAAGTAATTGGCAGGCAAGATGAGCAAACAGCAGAAGCGTAATTAAATTCTAGAATTGTTTTTTTTGGTGACAAAGATGATCAAATGTAGAACCAGAAGAAGACAGAAAAGTCAAAACTCCTGTATCAAAAGCCTCCAACAAAAATATCATTTAGTTCCAGGTCATGGAGGAGCTCAAGAAGGATTTTGAAAATTAAGTAAGAGAAGTAGAGAAAAACTGGGAAGAGAAATGAGAATGATGCGAGGATACCATGAAAAGCAACAGCCTGTACAGGAAACCTCCCCCCAAATACTGAAGAAAACAACACCCTAAGAAACAGACTAACTCAAATGGCAAAAGAGGCCCAAAAAGCCAATGAGGAGAAGAATTCTTTAAAAAGCAGAATTGGGAGGTGGCTAGGTGGTGCAATGAATAGAGCAGCAACCCTGGAGTCAGGAGGACCTGAGTTCAAATATAGCCTCAGACACTTAACACAGAACTAGCTGTGTGACCTTGGGCAAGTCACTTAATCCAAATTTTCCTATCTTCCCTCCTCCAAAAAGCAAAAAGAAAAAGAAAAAAAGCAGAATTATGCAGATGGAAAAGGAATTTCAAAAACTACTGAAGAGAATACTTCCTTCAAATTTATATTGGAGCAAATGGAAACTAACAACTTTATGAGAAATCAAGATAATATAAAACAGATCCAAACAAATGAAAAAATAGAAGGCAATGTGAACTATCTCAATGGAAAAACCACTGACTTGGATCCAGGAGAGATAATTTAAGAATTATTGAACTACCTGAAAGCCATGATCAAAAAAAAGAACCTAGACATCATCTTTCAAGACATTATCAAGGAAAACTGCCCTGATATTCTAGAATCAGAGGGCAAAATAGATATTGAAAGAATTCACTAATTGCCTCTTTAAAAAGATCACAAAAAGAAAACTCCTAGGAATATTATAACCTATTTCCAGAGTTCCCAGGTCAGGGAAATTTCCAGTTTCCCAGGGAGGAAATATTTCAAGCTGTCAGGAAGAAACAATTTGAGTATTGTGAAAACACAATCAGGATAACACAAGATCTATCACCTTCTATGTTAAAGGATCAAAAAGTTCCAGAAGTCAAAAAAGTTAGGACTAAAACCAAGAATCACCTACCCAGAAAAACTGATCATAATGTTACAGGGGAAAATATGGATATTCAATGAAATAGAGGACTTTTCAGCATACTTGATGAAAAGACCAGAGTTGAAAGGAAATTGGACTTTCTTTTTTTTAAATAAATTTATTTATTTATTTTCTTGCTTATATCATTCATTTCCATGAGATTTTGAGTTACAAATTTTCTCCCTATCTTTCCCCTACACAACACCTTAAAACAGCCATCCCACTGTATAACCCCTCCCCCAATCTGCTCTTGCCTGTGTCCTTCCCTCTCTCCTCTGACTTTCTGATAGGACAGGATGGATCTCCTTACCCCAGTGCCTGTATTTGTTAATTCCCAGTTGCATGCAGATAATGATAATGATAATGATAATAATAATAATAATAATAATAATAATATAAATACATACATACATACATATATACATATATATTTTTAACACTGAATTATAGAACTTTAAATTCTGGATTCTTTCCCTTCCTCCCTTGTCACCCATTCTCACTGGAAGGACAAGCAATTCAATATAGGCTGTACATGTGTAATTACACAGAATATCTCCAAAGTGGGCATATTGTGAGAGACTGATTGTATGTCCCTCCTTCCTGTCATGCTCTCCCCTTGTCCTATTCTCTAGCCTTTCCCTGTCCCTGTCCCTTTACGGAAGCATGTACATCGAGCAGCCCTACTCCCCACTCTACCCTCCCCTCCATCATCCCACCTCTCATTCCCATCCCTCCTATTCTCCTGTGTGGCAAGATACCTAATTTGGAGTGCATGTCATTCTTTCCCTAAGCCAAATTCAATGAGAGTAAAGTTGACCCTTTGTCTTTTGCCTTCCTGTTCTTCCCCTCCATTGTAACAGTTATCCCTTGCCTCTTCTATATGAGATGATTAACCCCATTCTGTCTCTCCCTGACTCCTCTCATTCTAATCCTCTTCCACCTCAGTATTTCACCTTTTAGAGTATCATCCCTTCCTAGTCACAGAAATTTGACTTTCAAATATAAGAAGCAAGAGAAGCATGAAAAGATAAAGAGGAAAGAGAAATCATAAGGAACTTATTAAAGGTGAACTATATACATTCCTACATGGAAAGTTAATTATTGTAACTCATGAGACTTTTCTCAGTATGAGGATAGTTTTGAAGGGAATATATGTGTATGTATATGTGTGTGTCTGTATACATACATATATGTATGTCTAGGTGTGTGTATATGGATATGTGTGTGTACATGTATACATAGACAGAGGGCACAGGATGAGTTGAACATGAAGAGATGATGTCAAAACAACAAAATTAAGAGGTGAGAGAGGAATATATTGGGAGAGGGAGAAAAGGAGAGATAGAATAGGGTATTTTTTTTCACATAAAAGAGGCAAGATAAAGCTGTTACAATGGAGGGGAAGAGCTGGAAGGTGAAAGGGAATGACTCAACCTTACTTTCATTGGATTTGGATTCAGGAGGGAATGACATACACACTCAATTGGATATGTTACCCTACAGGAAAGTAGGGGGGAAGGAGATAAGGGTGGGGATGATAGTAGGGAGGGCAGTCTGGGGGAGAGGGTACTTAGAAGCAAACACTTTTGAAAAGAGAAAGGGTCAAAGGAGAAAATAGAATAAATGGGGGATGGGATAGGATGGAGGGAAATAAAGTTAGTCTTTCACAACATGATGAATATCTAAATGTTCTGCATAACTACACATGTATAACCTATATTTAATTCCTTGTGTTCTCAATAGGGGTGGGTGAAGTGGGAAGAAGGGAGAGAATCTGGAACTCAAAGTTTTAAAAACAAATGTTAAGGGGCAGCTAGGTGGTGCAGTGACGTCCTCCTGACTCCAGCCCTGGAGTCAGGAGGACGTCAGTTCAAATTTGGCCTCAGACACTTGACACAAAAAACTAGCTATGTGACTTTGGGCAAGTCACTTAACCCCAACTGCCCTCCAAAAAGCAAAAAATAAATAAAAATAAAAACAAATATTTAAAAAATTGTTTTTACATGCAACTGGGAAATAAGATTTATATGCAATGGTGTATAGAAATATATCTTGCCCTACAAGAAAGTAAAGACAATATAAGAGAGGGTAGATTAGGGGAAGGGGTATTCAGTATGTTTACTATCTTGGGGTGGGGTGTAGGAGAGAGAAAGGGAGAAAATTTGTAACTCAAAATCTTGTGGAAATGAAAGCTAAAAACTAAAAATAAATTTAAAAATTTTAAATAAAATAAAAAATAAAGAGGCATGCAAAGAAGAGGTTTTACAGTGGAGGGAAAAGGGGGAAGGGTGGTGGGCAACATGAACGTCAGTTTCATTGAAATTGGTTCAAATTGGGAAGAATATGTATGCTAACTTAGGTAAGTACTGAAATCTCTTACCCAACAACAAAGCATGAAGGAAAGGGTTTAAGAGAAAGAGACAGCGATAAAAGGGAGGGTGGATTAATGGAGGCCAAACTCACCAACAAGAAGCAAAATGGACTTTTGATAAGGGACAGGGTAAAAACAGAAAAGGATAAATAAAAGAAAATTGGATGAAGGAAAAAATAATTTAGTAGTCATAACTGTGGATATGAATGGGATGAACTCACCCATAAAATAGGAGTGGATAGCAGAATGGATTAGAAACCAGAATTCAATATGCTGTCAACAAAAAATATACTTGAAATAGAGGGACTCACATGGAATAAAAATAAGAGGCTGGAGCAGAATCTGTTATGTTTCAACTGATGTAGAAAAGGCAGGAGTGGCAATCTTTTTCTCAGATAAAGCAAAAGCAAAAGTTGGCATTATAAAAAGAGCAGAAAAGTACATTTTTCTAAAAGAATCAGAGATAATGAAGTAATATTAAAAAAATTTTTTACTATGATTTTCTCTGGTAAAGACATCATTTCTTAACTATGTGGGGAACTGAGTCAAATTTCTAAAAATAGTAGCCATTCTTTAATTGATAAATAGTTAAAGGATATGAATAGGCAGTTTTCAGAAAAAGAAATCAAAGATATCTATATTCATATGAAAAAATGCTCTGTCTCAAGATCAGAGAAATGCAAATTAAAAAATCTCTGAAGTAACACTTCACACCTATCATATTGGCTAATATAACAGAAAAGGAAGATAAATGCTGGAGGAGATAAGGATAAATAGGGACACCGATAAACTATTGGTAAAGTTGTGAACTGGTTCAATAATTCTAGAGGATAATTTGAACTGTGTCCAAAACTGTGCATATCCTTTGACCCAACCATACCACTATTAAGTCTGTGTCCCAAAGACACCAAAGAAAAATGAAAGCATCCATTTGTACAAAAATACTTTTAGCACTCATTTTTGTTGTGGCAAAGAATTGAAAATTGAGGGAATGTCTCTCAGTTGAGGAAAGGGTTAAAAAATTGTAGTATATGATTGTGATAGGATACTACTGAATGCTATAAGAAATGATAAACAGGATGGTTTTAGTAACACCTGGAAAGACTTATATGGGCCGATGCAAAGCAAAGTTCACAAAACCAGGAGAAAGTTGTACACAGTAAGAACAATAGTGTAGTCATGATCAGCTGTGAAATACTTAGCTTCTTAGAACAATTCAATGATCCAAGATAGTTCCAAAGGACCCGTGGTGAAAAATGTTATTCACCTCCAAAGAGACAACTGATGAACTCTGTAGATCAAAGAATATTTCTTAAACTTTCTTTTTTTAAAATATGGCTAATATGGAAATGTTTTGCATAATTTCACAAGTATAACTTATATCATATTGCCTGTCTTCTTAAGGTATGGGGAAGGGGTAAGAGGGAGTAAGAAAATTTGGAACTCAAGATCTAAAAAAAGAATGTTAAAAAAGAAAATCAGTGGGGTGGCTAGGTGGCACAGTGAATAGAGTACCAGCCCTGGAGTCAGGAGTACCTGAGTTCAAATCCGGCCTCAGATACTTAACACAAAAAACTAGCCGTGTGATCTTGGGCAAGTCACTTAACCCCAACTGCCCTCCAAAAAAAAAAAGCAAAAAAAAAAAAAAAAAAAAAGAAAATCAATGAATCACAAAAAGGGTATCAAGAAATTTTTTTGAGAAAAGAAGTCCCAGACGAGAACTATCTCATCTTGTGAACTCCTGATGATGTGGAATTCATCAGACTGGAGTTAAAAAACTTTTCCTCAATGCTCCATGAGCATCTGCAGTCTCTGCATAAATATCAGGGCTCTATCAGTAGTTCCCTGAAATATTTCCAAACATCTTGGGATGATTAGCTGATTCATATCTTCTCAAACTCCCCAGGGAGATATATCAGTGCAAACATCCAACAATCCCCCAACACTTAAAATAATGGTCAGCCATAGTTTGGACAGTTACACACCAACATAAGGTCCAGAGGAGACATGTAGCTTAGTCATCTCTGAGCAGCCATAATTGGTTCTTGAAGTTCTCCAATCCTTCTTGGCTGTGGTTCAGTCTATGACCAGATCCCATAATCAATCCCAGGGTATTTGCTCTCTCAAGCCTTCTCCTATGTTACCTGGCTTAGCCCAGAAATAGATAGATCAGACTCACACAATGGAATTGGTAAGGACCGAGGGTAACAAGTCATTAATGCAGCCACCCCAGAAATCATGTGGAGGGCTGATCTGAGCCTTTGCAAAAGTGAAGCGCTTCCCAAATGTCTAGCCTCCTGGAGCCTTGTTGTGAAGTTGATCTAGGATGCGTATCCTGAGGACCCTTACATTTACCTGAAGACCTCTCTTTGTACTTCATTACCTTGATGAATTCTCATGGGCTTAACTTCAGAGATTCTCAGCTCACTTCCTGTCACTGTCATGTTCCTCCACCCTTCTTAAGAACCATTCTCCAGGCAGTAGGGGTTTAGATTCCTTCCTGTGCCACCGTGAGTATCTCAGTGGAAAAATTTTGGTCCTGGAACAGAAGTGACTGTGTTGCCATGTAAGTTTCCATGTTTTCAGGGAATGTGTGCAGGCGTGGGGAAAGCTTGTCAGGGGGATCTCACTCCATTGAATCCCAAGAGAGCTATAGGTTATGGGGGGAACTTTGTGTTGGGTTGTTGGCTCCAGTCAACATATGTCCTGAATAGTGGTGATGAGTTTCCGCAGCTAACACTACTTTCAGAAAGACTCTTTTTTGCCCACTCCAGGAACCCTCAATCCTGTTGTCTCCCCATACCCTTCAGCCCCTATCTCAATAGTCTTGGGAATCTTCTTATGCTCAGAGCCCCTAATAATCTGGGAAGCCTCTGGACCCAGGGACAACTCCTATGAAACCAGGACCAACTTTGACCCCTGTGATTTCCTGGATCCCACTAACAACCTTGACCTTTCCTGTTGTCCTGGGTCCTTTGTCTCCTGTATCCCTCCCTAACAAAGTTTGTGGTAGAGGTGAGGAGATGGGTTAGGGCTGGGATGTGAGGGAGTTTAGGGGAATCGAAGCTCTATTTCCCAGTAGGCAAAGATGAACTGCCCCTATTTTCCCCATCTCTGCTTCATTCAGTGGAACAGACAGTGCTTACAGAGTCAGACGGAGGCCCCCACCTAACCGGAAGGACCCTGAGTCTCAAATGCCAAACCTCTGGTTTCCAGTTCAAGTCAAGCAGACTTGGTTGGTACCTCTGGGCTCCTGGCCATGCCCCACTATGGTTGACCAGTCTTGATAGTAGCTCTAGAGATGCCACTGAAGACCGAATCACAATCTCTGGGGACAGTACCCGCAGCCAGATTTTCCTCCAGATTCAAGGCCTGGGTCTCAGAGATGCTGGGCAATACCACTGTGCAAGGAGAGTGGGCAATGGAGATGACACAGACAAGTTGGTCTTTGGTCGTGGTACAGATGTAACTGTGGAACCTGGTGAGTGCTTCTACTATCCCAAAAAAATCCTAAGGCTTCAAGTCAGACAGTCAGTGTTCTGACTAGACCAGAAATAGGGTTCCCCATCTACTAGTCCCTTCTCTCCACCCCAGTTATACTCTGTGACCATGCACAGCTAACATTCCCATTCTGACCTGAAATTCCTGGGGATGGATTTGAGCAGGTCATTAAAGGGCTTTGGGGTCACATCATAATAAGACCCATGGGCTTGTGACACTGAGCAATGAAATCCTGAGACTTGTCAACACCAGTGACAATCAGGAGCTTGGGGAGTTGGGAAGGGGGAAGGAGATGTGATCGAGAGAGCAGCACAGGCATGTGAATTGAGAACAAGGGAACCAGGATGTGGCTGGGACTTGGGGCAGAAAATGGAACTGAGGTTTGATTTTTACAGTTACTTGGTCACATGAATTTGCTCCCCACATATAGGGACAGGCTGAGGTTAAGGTGGGGCAGGAAATTTGGGGTTGAAGCTTGTTTTTCACAGTTAATATGCTGATCATTTCTGTGCCTTTCCCATATCTGGGCTAGGTCCAGATAGGGGACAGGAAGCCATCATTTGATTGCAGGACCTCGAGTGCCCCTGTCACCCAGTGTGTTCTTGGTGAGGGATCAGGATGCTGTGGCCTGCCTGATCAAGAACTTCTACCCCAAGGAACTCCATGTGTCCCTGACCTCCCCTGGGGCTTTCATCACAGCCCAGGCTCTTACACTGATTCCCATGATCAATGGCACCTACAGTGCTGTCCAGATTGGCAGGGTTGTTGGGAATGATACAGTGATCTGCTCAGTGAAGCACCTTGGGAAAGAGATTCATGTATCCCATCGGCCAGGTATGATTAGCTCCTGACTGACAGAGGTTGGAAGGAAGAAGGAGGAAAAGAAAGATGATTCAGTCTAAAAAGGGGTATCCTTAGTTCACTGAAGGACATGGATATAGGCTGTGTCTGGCAAGGTGTACTACAGGGTGCTAAGTCAAGTTTTAAGGTAAGGAAAAGGGTCTTAGAATTGGAATGTTGGTCCTATGATCAAAAGGAGTATACTAGGAAAAGAGATCATAATGCTGAAGATAGGAATCCTGGTCTGCAGACTAAGTCTTGGATTAAATGGAGTTACCTACAATCAGGACATGACCCAAGTCTGGGAAGGTGGTTCCTGAAACTGGAAGGTGGGGTAGGGATGGTGCAATGGGGAGGCCAGTCCTGGGCTCCCTGAGGATCAGAGCTATGTCTGAGAATGTATTTCTGACTTCAGATCATACTGAACAAGACCCTGGGATTGCCTCTAAGCAGAAACTGTCTTTCCCAGAGCAGGATCCCATAGGTGAGTTAAACATTCAAGGTGAAAAGCAAAGCTAATGGATTGAAGCTGGGAGCATCAAAGGAAAGAAAAATGCAAGTGAACAAAAGGGAACACTGACAAAGTTATAAAGTTACCAAGAAGCAAATTTAGCTTAGATCATGTAAGGAACAAGTTTCTGAATATTAGTTTATATTAATATTAATATTATATTGAATATTAATAAAAAGTGACATGGATTGTCTGAGGAAGTCAAGGGCCCATCTCATTGAGGCTCTTTCAGCAAAGGCTGGATGAGACCATTAAGGGGCATGTTGTAGAGGGTATTTTTTCTAGGCACAGATTCTACTGGAGGGCAGGATACCATATACAAACAGATAAGTATATACACAAGTATTTGAAGAGGGAAAGAGCACCAATAAATAAGAGAATGAGGAAAGGCTTCCTGCTTGAATTGGTGCAAGAGTTGAGCCTAGAAAGAAGTTAGGGATTCTGAAAATGGAGGTGAGGAAGGAATACATTCCAAAGTAGGGGTGGGATAAGCAGAACTGAGAGACAGAATGCAAGTTTGGGGAACAATAAATAGGCCAGATGGGTTGTAACATAGGGTGTGTGAGGGGCCAATAATTTACATTAAACATGGAAAAGTAGATTAGAAACAAATTGTGAAAGAATGTGATTTATCCTGGAGTCATTAGGGAGCCCCTGAAGATTCTTGAACTAGGGAAAGGATATGGTCAGACTTGTGTTTTAGGAATATAATTTTGACAACTGTGCAGAGGATATATTTGAGATGGGAATAGACTAGAAGAAGGAGGATCAATAAGGAGGCTGTTGCCATAGTTTAGGTGAGAAACGATAGGACCCTGAAACAGTGTGTTGACTATATGAATATACAAGAAATATAGAACTGAGAAGACCTGACAACAGATTGGATATATGGAGCGAGGGAGGGGAAAGAAATGAAGACGATGCCAAGGTTGTGAATCTGGCTTGCTAGAATGATAGTGGTTCCTTAAAATAAATCGAGAAGTTTAGAAGAAACTTAAGTTTAGGGGGAAAGGTGATAAGTTCCACTTTGGTCATGCTCAGTTTGGAATGCCTAGTGTATACCTAGTTGGAGTCAGAAGATCTAAAGTTGAATCTCATCTATGATACCTATTAGCTAAGTGAACATGGACAAGTCACTCCAACTCTCTGAGCCAGTTTTCATATTGACAAAATGACAGTAATAACTGTAGTACCTTCTTCGTGGTGTTTTAGTGAAAATCTCATGCGATTTTGTGTAGATTGTTGTGCAAATCTTTTAAGCACTGCATAAATGTTAGCTAGAATTAATGTTTCCACTGCTTAGAGTGGGCCCCAGTCTGCTTCCCCTTGACCTTGACCACTGCCCCTGCAGATGGACCTGGACAGGGGAACAAGCTACTCCTCAGTGTGATAGGCCTGAGATGGGTATTCATGAAGACTGTGGCCATCAATGTCCTCTTCACCACCCTGGTCTTGATCTTCTGAGGTAAATGTCTAGCTTTGGCCTATCTTTCCATTCCTTCTAGCTTCTCTAAGATCATTAGTTCCCATCTCCTCTCTGTCTCATCAGATTCTCCTCTGTATTTCCAGCCATAGCTCAGCCTCACCTTGTTCCTCAGTCTCCATTCTGTCCCCTCAGTATTCTCCGTCCTTTAGACCCTTTTTAGTCCACTTGCTGTACATGTTGTTCATTTCAGAATTTACCCATGGCTTCCTCCTCATTCACTATGCTCCATTTTGCCTTTCAGGTTCCTTTCTGCTCTGCTCTCTTCTCTCTCATCTCAGATACCCTTTAACCCTCCATTTTCACTAAGGTTCTGCTTCACCCTGGTCTCATCTCTTCTCCTTCACTATTCTCTCCATCTCATTGCCTCTCCTTCTTGAGATTTGACTTTGAGGGAAAGGTTAAGTGGTGGGGTAATAGGTTCAGCATCTGATTTCCTGACATTTGACTTCTAACTTCTGCTTCTCCAGGAAGAACTTGAAGAAGAAAGTCTATGAAGTTGTCCTTGGATTCTGCCCCAGAATGACCTCTGGATAACCTCAAGATAACTCCAGAATGACCTCAAGGACCCATAATTATCCCTGTTATGTTATGTTTAATCCTCTTTAAACTCCAAACTAAAAAAAATAAAAAAATAAACTCCAAACTCTTCATTCCTGAGTCCATATTCCCCATGATAAAGTATTCCTCATTTTGTTAGTCCAACAATAAAGACAAGAAAGCCTTGCTGTGCTCTGGGCTTCTATGTGTTATGATGGGGTATTTAAAGGCCAAGTCCACAAGGATCTGACAGCTTAGCCTACTGTGATACCACACTCCCCCCTCCTTTGTATTGGAGGCTTTGCTTGAGGCTCACAAGGGGATAAACTCACACTAATAGGAACCTGACCTTGGGTGCCAACAGGAGCCAGGAGTAAGACACAGGAAGCAATGGGAAGATGATAATGATGATGCCAAAAGTAATAATGACTAGCTCATATAAAGCCCTAAGGTTTGTGAAATGTTTTACAAATGTCTCATTTTATCCTCACAGCCATCTTGGGAGGTAGGTGCTGTTATCTCTATATTTTGAAACTGATGCAAACAGACTAGCCCAGGGTCACACAGCTAGTAAATGTCTGAGGCCAGATTTGAACTCACGTCTTCCTGATTCTAGGTCCACTACTGTGCCATGTAGCTGCCTCTGCAGGCAGGGGAAAGCATGCTCTACCATCTTCCCTTGGCTGACTCACTGTGCCCCTGTCATTGTGCTTCCCCACAGAATCAGTTTCAGAGCTAGAAAGTGATCACAGCTGAGTGGTTGTTCAGCTGAACCCATACCTGAGAAAGAATCCCCTCTAAACCCATCCAGTATGTGCTCATCCAGTCTCTACTTAAAGGACTCCAGTGAGGGACAATGTGTTACCTTGTTGACCAATTCTCATTTTGGATAGTACTAAATGTTAGGAATTTTTTCCTTCTATCTAACCTCAAATTTCTATTTCGTGTAAACTAATTGAATATCAGCTATACTGACACTTCCTAATTCACAGGGTGGCTATGTGTATCAGCAATACAGCATTCACAATGCCTACAGTAACTATAAGTATGCTGATATGGTTATTAATCACAAAATGTAACAGGCTCTCTACATGAGAAATATAGTCAGAGCGTTTATTCAAATACCAGAAGACTGGGTGCCAAAACCAGAAAGTCAAAGCCAACACAGCAGTTATGAAGTTGGCACATGTAGTTAAAGTAGTAAATACCCACATTCTCAAGCCTTCAAAACAGGACAGGTGACCTCAGGCAAAGATCCTCCTCTCCTCACTCATGACAACTGCTCAGCTTCCAGGCAGCTTGCTCCCAGCAGCTCTGGTCCCTCTGCAGTTCTCATGCCTGGCAGTCCTCAACAAGAGTCCTTAGCAGAGATTCTGGCTGGCTCAAAGAAAAAGGAGTTCAGGCTGCTGCCACTGCTTCCAGTCACCAGCACTGATGCTACCTTTGTTCCGGTGTTCTCTTGCTCCACCCCTTCCTGCTACATCAGCAAGTCCAAGGGGCATAGAAGATCTTCAAATCTCAGTATCATTGCTCTATGAAGAATGTGCTCTGTAAACTCTAACCTGCTACAGAAATGGGAATGATCTCAGGGCCTGATCTCTCTCCTGGGCTCCTGATTCCAATTGCTCATTGCCCTTTGGTTGTTTCTAGCTGGATATCATCACAGCACTTCAGGTGAAGGGGTCCAAGTCTGAACTGATGACCTTTACCCCAAAACCAGCTCTAGACCTTTTATGACTTAGGCAGAAGAATGCAGAACTATAACAACCCAAGGAGACACATATATCTTAGATACACAGACACAGACACACATACTCCCCTTGTGCTGGTGCACAATATTACAGGAGTCAAAGGTACCTGCAGAGATAGAACTCAGCTCCCTAAGCTTGACTCCATCCTTATCTCAAGAAACCTTAGTCTTCCTCAGACACCTGTCAAGTACAAAAGGGTAACTTCAGTCTCAAACCAGGAGGATGCCTGCTGGCCCAGCAGAAAGAGGCCCTGCTCAGAGGGGCTTGGAAAACACCTTTCTGCTTCCTTCCTCCTCCCCCTAACTGGAAGAAGCATTGGCTATCAGCTCCTTTGTCCATACTCTCCCTTTCGTGGATCAGCTTAAGAGGGAAAGTGCCTTCCTTGCTTTTTGTATAAGTCCTGAAAAAGCATGGACTATTTGGGCTTGGATCTGGGCTAGCTGGAACCTGGGCACAAAAAATCATAGCAAAGAATAGTCCATGCTTTAATAGAACATATAAGCTACTGGGTAAGGTCACATAGGGGTGGGTAGGGGAAATGCCACAGATAAACAACATAATGTTGAGGGGAAAAGGGCTTTAAAAACAGTAGGATTTGGAAGGTTTGTCTCAAGAGGTGTCACCAGAGGTGAACCTTGATGTATATAAAAAACTCTAAGGAATACAAATGTATAAATATGTATACCTACTCATATGTCTATATAGGAGGGTATATATGTGTATGAATACATATCTGAGCATGGGTATATATGTGTACATAGAGGGTTCAGGATCAATTAATTGGGAAGAGATGATACTTCAAAAGGTGAAATTTTGAAGAGGGAGAGGACTTGAATGAGAGGGGACAGGGAGAGACAAAATGGGGTTAA
>JAQQSW010001681.1:0-16666 GCA_028646575.1 Pseudocheirus occidentalis
ATCTTTTTAAAGTGTTACATAAATGTTATCTCTTACACCTAACACCAGTCCTACCTGACTTTATATATTTTTCTACAGGCTTCAAGGCCTTCCAGCAATACCTCTCACCTCATCCCTTTCCAGGAAAACACTACCCGTCAATCTGGTATCAGGGAACTTGCTTAGCCTGATTCAGGGAGCTTTCCCTGCCCTATTACCATCCATAAAGTCAAAAGGTCTGCCTGTGGTAGATCTTAAGTGCTTTTAAAGACAGAGGTCAGTGTTTAAGATATGATAAGTAGACTTCAAGTCTCTCCAAAGACTGAGTTCATTTGGGAGTACTGGAATTATTAGACCAGCTGTTAGAGGAATTGAGTACCTCTGTGTAAAAGCTGTCTGTAAACAATGCTACACGCAGACATTTTGAATTAATGGAGCCCCAGAAATAGTTGTGAGATGCATTAAAACATTGGGAAAGGATCCTATGCCCTACTCTCTCTCTCTACGTATATCATTAGCTGACTGAGCTGTTAATCAGCCTTAATTTTAAGTAGGACCGTGACAATCAGCCGGATGCTGACAGATAATTCAATTAGCCAGTGACAAAGAATGCAGGAACACTAATGGTGTCTTCTTCTTCCCTCCACTGACTCCACACCAGAAGGAGATCCTATGCAACTATTTCAGGATAAAAAGTACATACTGGACGTTGGACCTCAACCAAAGACCTAACCAAATTCTCACACTGCCATGATATATGTCTCCTTCACAACTTAAAAATACTTAGGAGCAGACAAAGGTATAAGGCTTTCACCTAGGAAGCAGTCATCCCCAAGTAGGGCCATGCCCCACTATGGTTACTGCCCTGGCTATAAACATCTCCTATACCCAAGGGATAGGATAGATACAGAAGAAAAAGTATGAGGGCAGGGAAAGAATGAAATTTTGCAGATAGATAAACTTTATCAAGCTAGAAATAAAAATATTGTTGCTTGGTCATGTTTGATAATGATCTCATCAAGGCTTTTCTTGGCAGAAATACTGGCATGGTTTGCCATTTCTTTCTCCAGCTCATTTGATAGATGGAGAAGCTGAGGCAAAAAGGGTTAAGTGGCTTGCCCAGGGTCACACAACTAAGAAGTGTCTGAGGTTCAGAATTGAACTCAGGAAGATGAGTCTTTGACTGCAGGGACAGTATTCTATCCACTTGTGCCACCTAGCTGTTCCTGATTCAAAATCACTACTACCACCACTACCACCTCATTTACTCAAGACATAAATATAAATATTGCTCATACGCAACCAGCCACATGAGGACACTATCAGAAAAGGAACAGTTTGAAGCCCAATAACTATGAAGCCAAGTTGGAAGTCATTACTTATGAAAAATCAATAGTAAAGACAGGGCAATTGGACTTAGAGCATTTTGGACGTGGCATTTTACGGCTGCTCCCAGCTAAAGACTATGAATGAAGTGAAAGGCACAGAGTGAAGGACAGAGAGATTCAAAAAACAGCTCAACCCAATTGAAAGCAAACTGCTAATACTGATCTAAACCTTTCTGAGCTACCTAAATTTGAAGTTGGTCTCATTTTCTTCTTCACAACTGTTTTTTTAAATCTTGCATCTGATTATTTCTGCAAACAAGAGTCAGAATTTTTAAAGCAAGAAGTTTTTATGAGATACGAGCAATTCTAGTGCAGTACTGTGTCTCAAACTACTGCCCCATCTCTGAAGCACATTGGGTGGGGGCAGGTCCCCAGAGGACAGCTATCTACTCTTATTCTGGTGGTAACCCCTAATGGTCAGATTTCTACTTCTGTCACTTTAGTTTGCTTCCCATTGATTATCAGCCAGTATCCTCAAATGGTGTTCAATCATTTTCAGGATTATCACCCAGTATCCTCAAATGGTGTTCAATCATTTTCAGGCACATCCAACTCTTTCTGGGGTTTTCTTGGGAAAGATAATGGTTTGCCATTTCCTTCTCCAGCTCCTTTGACAGATCAGGAAACTGAGGCCAACAGGGATAAGTGACTTGCCCAGGGTCACACAACTAATAAGTGTCTAAGGCCAAATTTTAACTCAGGGAGATGAATCTTTCTAACTCCAGGTCTGACATTGTTTACAAGGATGCTATAGGAAGAAAAGTTGGCATAAAACATTACCACCAAAAGCCCGGGACAGGAGTGGGGAACCTGTGGCATCGTGGCCACATGTGGACTTCTAGGTCCTTGGGTATGGCCTTTTGACTGAGTCCTTTGTTTCACAGAACAAATTTGTTGTGTGAAGTTTGGATTCAGTCAAAGGGCTGCATAGGGTCACAACACTAGTAAGTGTCTGTAACCGTATTTGAAATCAGGTCCTCATGACTTGAGGGCCAGTGCTTTATCCACTCTGCCTCCTAGCTGCCCCCTTAAATTGATTAAGGATTTATTTGAACCTAGTTTATACTTTTGATTGATTGACTTGATCAAGCTATCTGGACCTTCTGTCATATTCATTGGTGAGAGGGGTTCTACCCCCCCCCCCATAAACTAGTACCTCCAGAGGGCCTCTTTACAGAAAACTTAGTGGTTCATAATTATTATTTCATTTTATACTTATAACTCTGGAAGGTAGGTGCTATTATTATCCTAATTTTATGGTTGAGGAAACCAAGGCAGTCAGGGGTCAAGTAACTTGACCAAGGGCATTGTAGCTAGTAAGTATCTATGGTAAGATTGCACTTTGTAAATGAGAGCAATGGTACTGAGTATGTTTCGTTATTTTGCAAAATCTTAGTTTGGGGACAAGACAATACAAAGGTATGTACAACTACAAAAATGTGTACAAAAATACAAAGAATCTGGCCAGATCCCCCTGGGAAACTGATCTCTGATCCAGTACAAAGCAGGACAATGGGAACTGGTCTGATGCCCTGGTACTTTGAAATCACAGCTAAAGATATAATTATAGAAAAAATAAACTCTGAATGACCAAACTTGGAAACTTTATAGTGGCACATGTATTTACAGTACAGTACAACTATGGCCCAGATTTCATTTGCCATTTTGTCCTTTATGCCTGATTTGTAATTCTCATTTTTATTAGGTCACTGAGATGCTTACCATAAAATTAGCTTGAGGAGCACTTGCAGGAATTTTTTACTTGTGAACAGGAAATCTGTGTGTATACATACACGCATATATATATATATATATATATATATATATACACACACACATAAATCCATATGTATTTATATATATACAAATATATATGCATATGTGTACATATACATATACATAACTAGGCAGGGTATCAGGACAGGGAGACTTTCAGATTCTCTGACTCCCCAAATAGGCAATTCACCAAATACTGTAACCTGTCACTGATCAGCCCTTATACACAGACATCATCATGGTGATGAAAAAAAAGAGATATCAGCCAGTCCACAGGGAGACTGATCATCCAGGTGGTACCCGTGGATAGAGTTCAGGCCTAGAATCAGGAAGACTCACCTCCTTGAGTTCAAATCAGGCCTCAGACACTAGTTGTGTGACCTGGAGTAAATCACATAACCCTGTCTGCCTCAGTTTCCTCATCTGTAAAATGAGCCAGAGAAAGAAATAGCAAACCACTCCAGCATCTTTGCCAAGAAAACCCCAAATGGGGTCATGAAGAGTTGAACATGACTAATCAACTAAACAACAACAAAATGAATATTTCAGAGCTTAATCTGAATGTAATCTCTGCCTTCGGATAAAAAGAAAATCTGTTAAGCTAAAGACTGTATCTACTTAGAGAGTTTTAATATTGGGAGTTCAAAATTTAAGGGTAACAATTTTGTTATTTCCTGGGTACTTTCCTCCCACCCCCATAACCCACTCCACCTTTAACATATCTTGACCTCCTCCTAATTTTCCAGCTGACCAAAAAAGATATAATGAAAGAAGAAAGCAAGGTTTCTCTGAAATGAGCAACCCTAAAACCACTTCACAAGTAAAGCTCTGAAGGCATAATAAAATTCCTTTTTACCAGTAATGTTAAAGACCAAGCAATAATGCACAAGAGGAAATAAATAATGTTTTAAAGTGTTAACAAACAACCTTTACCCTGGTTTGGTGCTAGCATTTGTATGATTATCCACCATTATCACAGTGACATTGCAGAATCCTTGGGTGGGAAATTGGCAAGTAATTTGTGGAAATCTGAAATGCATTATTGGAATGGAATTTGCCTTATAATGATGACTGAAGTTTCCAAATGAGGGATTCTGCCTAATATATGGATAGCAGAATATCTAGCCTAGAAACATCACATGTATATCCTTTAAAAAAAAAAACTCTGAGGCAGTAGAAGGTACATTAGACCTACATTCACACTTACAGTAGGAAAGACAGCTTTTTCTACTTCTTAACTTCAGTTCAGTTTAATTTAATAAACATTCATCAAGTGTCTAACATGTCACTGTGCTAGACACTGAGAATGCTTGGTAGAGAGTGTCTGTTTTACTCTTAAGGAGTTTGCATTTGTAATAAGAATGGCTGAGGGGAGAGAAGGACTGCATTTCCCACTATATCTGAGCCTCGAATAAAAGGTCTCCATTTACCATGAGGATGGGTGCCCACAGAGCAAATTGATTGAATCATAGGGACTGAGACAACATAGCCATAAGATGAAAGAGTAATGGAGACTTTTGCCGTAATTTGTGGCTATAAAGAGGCAAGCCAAGCTGGTAGATACATGGAGACTGGTTGAGCAACGCATGGTGGTATAGGAGCCTTTTAAGGGGTTTTTCCAAGGCTAGCCTCAGAGAAGGCTCTGCTCTGTGCCAAAGACATTGCTTCATAAGAGTCATAGGTCTTATGATACTGTTTATTTTTAAAACTGCTCTGGAAGTGTGGGGGACAGCAGAAAGGAACAGAAACTGAACTTGCTTGGGAATGTGCCTGATATTCTTTTCTGTCGGTTTTTTCTTCATTTCTGTCTTAATAAAATGGTTTACTATTTCAGTTTGTCATTTATGCAGCTGTTCATTGCCTGAGTCTCTTAGAACGGTAAACTCCCAAAAAGACCTGAGTTAACTTAAGAAGTTCTCTAGGTAGCTTAAGCAACTGAGTCAGTTTTATAAATCATCATTAAAAATCCCCATGATTGGAATAAGTCTGCTGTGGAGGAACCAGTACACATGGATCCAGAAGGAATAGGAACCACGGACTATAATTCTTGGGAACCTGTCAAAGATCTTCATTTATGTCTTTAGGTCAAGGTTGTCTGCATTAGCATTGTAGTGATACTGAGAAATGTTTTTGTGGCTCTGTACTGTCTCCCTCTCTCTCTCTCTCTCTCTCTCTCTCTATTTATATATATATATATAGTGGGTCTATACTATGTATATATATATATACATATATGTATGTATGTATTTTTGGACTGAGGCTATATTGTTATTTATGTATTTTTCCTTCCCCTCGTCTCTGTGCAAGGATGAGTTGTACTTTATGGCCTATAAGATCCTTTTAATTCTGGGATCATGTGACTCCTTTACTTGAAAATTTTACATATAGTTGGAAGAAAGATAGGAAGGGCTCTAGCTTGCATCCTGAGGATGAACTACTTCAAATTCAAATTTAACAAGCATTTATTAAGGGTCTGCTCTGTGTGAGACACAGACTTGGAATGGTCTGAAAAGCCAGTGATGGTTAAATTCTGGGCTAAAGGCTCTTTTGGGGATTGTTGGCCTTGTACTTGCTATATCAGCAGCCACAAGGCCAATGACATCAGATCTCATAAGTTCTTTCCAATTGCAGAACAGTTTATAGACAAGCTTGACACTTCATTTCATTCTCTGACACTATCGACTGACGCATCTCAGTATCTCATTCCATCAATTGGATGTATACGTTCCCCAGGACTCTGACCATAGCAACCCCAGGCCAATTTATGAATCAAAACACTCATATACAGATTCACATCTTGCTTGTGGATGGGAAACTTCCAAAGGACAGCCCATGAACTTTCTTTTTTCCTTTGCTTTTTCTTTTTATAAAGAAGGTTGGACAAGCATTTATTTGGGGAGGTAACCAGGGTTAAGTGACTTGCCCAGGGTCACACAGTAAGTGTCTGAGGCTAGATTTGAACTCAGGTCCCCCTGATTCCAGGGTTGGGTCTCTATCCACTATACTACCTAGTTGTTCCCCTCTTTTGCCCCATCCCCCTTGAGAATGAAAAGCATGGGGCTCAACACCAATTTTGGTCATGTATGGTCATATATCATTTTCAGGCAGGATGTTCACCCCCAGAGGTGTGGTGAGCAAGGAGCAATTACCCTGGTGAGTTGGCAAAAATTCCATTCACATTCAATAAATTCTGTCCCTCAGCTTCTCCTCTTTAAAGGGCATCAGAGAATGATTGGTGGATGATGGAATGACTTGTTTTTTGTTTTTTTAAGAACTTTCTTTCTAGTTAAAATAGGAAAAAAGAGGCATAATGAAGCAAGACTCTGGGCATTGAAGTCAAGAAGACTGAGTAAAGGTCCTGCCTCTGACATTACTGTCTGTATGACTCCGAAAAAGTCACTTAACATCTTACTGCCTCAAGAAACTAAGGCTATATGTTGCAGAATAAGTGATCTGCAATGATAGAGTTTCTATACTGGGAATTCTCTACACCAGTGAAATTGCAGGTCTGCTGTTGGTTTTGTTATTACTGTTTTAATAAGTATTTATATATAACTGTCTGACTGGCATCCTAGTTCATGGATAAAATCAGAGCAAAATGTTTCTCTCTCTTTCATTCAGTTCTTGTTTTGCTGTTTTTATCCCCTCCCTCGTTTGGAAAGGGGAAAAAAAACTTCTCTGTCTAAGCAGAATTCAGTCTGCACACCTGATAAGACCCAGGAGATCAATGTTTCATCACTCTGCCTAGATTAGCTTATTTGATATTGACCCAGGCTAACAGGTAAACAGATAAAATGTGTCAGCGTCTGATCCTATCTGTAATGGAACAGTCGCAAGCTTGTTAGGGCCCCAAATGGGTTTTATGTAACCCCAGGGAAGAGGGCTGGAGCTGATGGGTGATCTGGTTCACTGGGTCATTGGGAGTAGGGGGAAGGAGGAGGAGAAGTATTGGGGAAAATGAGGAACTGCTGTGTGAAGGCAAGCTCGATTCTCCTGACCTGAGAATGAAAGTTGTGACTTCAAAATACCAGGGAAGCACCAAGGAGGTCCTTCCTTCACCTTCACATCCCAGGAAGTTCATATAACAGAGCCAGGAGTTGCTATGGATTCTTATGTCTCAAAAGGCAACATGCTGTAGAGGAAGGAAAACTGATTTAGAAACAAAAGACCTAGATTAAAATCCTGGCGGCTCTGATACCTATTACCTACCTGTGTGGCTTTCAACAAGTCACTGATCCTCTCTGGGTCCTCAATGTAAAATGAGGCAGTTACAAAAGAGGTCAAGGACAGAAAGAAAAGCTTCCTAGATACTGACATCTTTATAGCAATATTACTTTGGGTGACAAAAAAAGAAACAAAGTGGGTGCCATTCCAATGGGAAATTACTGAAATAATTTTTCAACACAGAAGATTTTACACACACACACACACACACACACACACACAAGCGCATACATGCGGTATTAGAGGCAACTAGGTAGTAAGGTGGAGAGAATACTGGAAATGGAATCGAGAAGACTGAATCCAAATACTGCCTCGTATATTTACTAGCATCCTGACACTCGACAAGTCATTTAACCTCAGCTCCTCGATTGTACAAGAGGAATGATAATGGCACCTACTGTCCAGGGTAGTTGTGAGGATTAAAGGACGTAATATTTGAAAGGATTTTGCAAACAAATATTGCAAACAATACCATTAGCTATTATCAGTATTGTTACTATTATAATGGATGTGACGAAATATTGGGTGGTAAGGTACAACGAATATTAATAAGGAATTCAGAGAAATATGAAAAGACTCATGAAAAAGAAGCAGTGATATAAGCAGAACCAGGAGAACTAAATGCATAATGCCTAGAGTAATATTTTTTAAAAAGTACTAAAAGAGGGGAGGCTAGGTGGCACAGTGAATAGAGCGCCAGTCCTGGAGTCAGGAGGACCTGAGTTCAAATCTGGCCTCATATACTTGACACACTTACTAGCCGTGTGACTTTGGGCAAGTCACTTAACCCCAATTGCCCTCCAAAAAGCAAAAAAAAAAAAAGTACTAAAAGAAAAAAGTAGTCAAAATGGGTAAATACAATGACCTCTCTTGCTATTGTAGTCATTTCATTGATTAGTTTTAGCTATTTTTTGTTGCTGTTACAATGGATTTTTAGAGTGTGGGAGGGAACATATCTAAAAATGACTGCAATAAAAAGCATAAATAAAACTAATTTAAAATTTTAAGAGGAAAAAGTAGTCATACTTGATTAGATGATCTCTAAGATCCAATTAAATTCTTATTGTCTGAAAATCTAGGTTCAAATCCTTCTTTACCCTGTCTGCTTGATCCTGGGCAAGTCACTTCTCGAAGCCCCGGTTTCCTTATCTGTCAAAAAATTAAGTATGATCTTACTTGCACTGCCTACCTGAATCATTTTCTTTTAAAATAACTTCGCAGAGCTTAAAGTAATATAAATGCAAATTATTACTCTAAAACCTATCTAAGAGTCCTGGAAATTTTTCTGTTTAATGATGGACTAAGTAAGAAAACATCTTCCTATCCTTGAACTGATAACTTGCTTTCTAATAGAGTCAATTACTCTTTTAAATGTTATTTCTAATTGTTATTCCATACATTCTTTCATTTCATAGCTAATGTCCATCAATAATCACCGTATCAGCAGCTTTTGACTGTTCTTCAGTTCTCAACCTAATTATTTATTTAATTGATGACTTATCATTGAGAACTCTTAATACATCAATAATGTTTTTGTTTTGTTTTGTTTTTCATTTCAACCCACCAATATTGGATCCCAACCAGTGAATGCCTAGACTAATTTATTATTGTATAAAATTGAGCAGATGCTGTTTTGATGTGGTAAGAGCATCTAATGTCCAAAAAGGTCGCCAGTTAAATTAACAATAAAGATGAAAACAAAATCACTATGATAAGAAAAAAAAAAACAAACAAAAAACACCTCTCTGTTTTGGAGAGTATTGGAGCAGATTGACTCTGCTCTAGACTGTCCTTCCCTAGATACTATTCTCCACTCAGTCCTACCCTTTCCAGTAAATTGCTACAATTATCCATGCCCTGATCTTGATGGACAATCCCTTGCATTTCCTACCTCCTGATTTCAGAGACAGGATGAGGAATGAGGGCTGAGTTTTGTGATTTTGTTGATATAGGAAACAGATAGATAAAGAAAAACTCTTCACTTGTTGGCACTTTTTCTGCAACAATATGACCTTAGAATACTGTCTAGAGATTTGAGGAGGGAAATGACTTAGCTAAATCATTTGTCTTCTTGCCTAGCTGGTATGTGTCAGAGATGATACTTGAACCCAGATCTCCATGGTTCTCTAACAACTAAGTCATGCTGAGGGCAGAGAAAGGAAACCACATAGATGTGCCCAAGTGAGGTTCTGCCCTTTCCCATAATTCCCCTAGTACCTCTTTCATCAAGTTTCCCTTGTGTTGGGGATGGTGATTCCCACTGCCACTAAGAGGCATCTTCTCAACCCCTATTGACTTAAAAAGAGTGAGAAAATCTGAAAGTAGCCAAGTCTGAAAGCCACGTCTCTTTTCTTTTTTTCTTTTTTTGTAGGGGGAAAGATGGGGCAAATGGGGTTAAGTGACTTGCCCAAGGTCACACAGCTAGAAAGTATTAAGTGTCTGAAGTCGAATTTGAACTCAGGTCCTCCTGACTCTAGGGCTGGTGCTCTATTCACTGCGTCACCTAGCAGCCCCTAAAAGTATCTTCTTGCAGGATCATTGCTGAACCTCCTTCCTTCTGTTCCTGTAGCCTGAAGACCACTGTACCCAAGGATTGGCAAGGGAGATCCAATGGTGTCATTTGCATTGAACCTCTTTCCCTAATTACTTTTCAGGTATGTACCTGTCCCTTTGTGTTTAGGTCTTCCCTTGTATGGATAGAAATATACCTAATAAAGGCCTATGACTCTAAGCACTAACTGGTCTAGTTAGTGAAAAACTTCCTAAATCCCAAAGCAGCTCTGATGGATTAGGATGATTACTGACCTAGATCAGAGGATCATAGAATCAGAGCCAGAAGGTCACTTGGAGGTCATTGAGTCCAGCCCCATCAGTTTACAGATGAGTTCCATACTAATCAAAGGAACTGAGCCTGTTTAACCTAAAGACTCTATGGGGGAGCTAAGCTTGGATGAGAGCTGTCTTCAGGTATTTGAAAGACTATCATGTGAAGGAAGGCGCAGACTTGTTGGCCCCAGAGGGCAGAACCAAGAGCAATGGGCGACAGTTAGAAAGAAGCGACTTTAAGCCCGATGTCAGGGGGGTAACAATTAGGGCCTTCCAGAAATGAAATGAATTGCTTTAAAGGGGTCTATCCCACCTTGGAGATCCTCAAGTATGGGCTGGTGCTTTTTGGGGTATGTTATAATGGGGATTCCTTTTTGCCTCTGGGTTGGACAAATGGCAACTGAGATATAGTCCAACTCTCAAATTCTGTGATTCTGTGATTTCTTTTTAAACTGAGGACCAGAGCATTTAAGTAGCTCTAGAACCAGCCCTCCTCACAGCTTGTGATACTTATAAATGCAGTTGCATGAATTGCATTGGTTTCATTTGAAATAACAGCAATGCCTTGTCTCCACTTTGCTTTACCCTTTTTCCATATCATTAGATCCTGCCTGCAGGATTCCTTCATAGATATCATGAAGTCAGATGATCTCTAAAAGCCAGACTGGACAAAATTTCATCAGGCTGCTGAGAAGCATTCCCAGAGGCAATACCACAATTGTTCTCCCTTAATAACCAAGAAAAGTATAGGGTACTTTCCTCCTTCACCCATCATAAATGTGCCATTCAACTTTTGTTGTGTCATTTCATTGTGGTCTAACTCTTCATGACCCCATTTGGGGTTTTATTGATAAAATACTGGGGGGGGTTGACATTTTCTTCTCCAGCTCATTTTAGAAACTAAGGCAAACTAAGGAAACTAAGGCAAAGCCTGGAATAACCCAGCTAGTAAGTGTCAGAGACTGGATTTGAACTCATAAAGATGAGTCTTCTCAATTCCAACCCCAGAGTTCTATCCACTTCTCCACCTAGCTACCCATTCCTTTCACCTTTACGTCAGTCAAATACCTAAAAAACATAGTATGCCAGAACTAATAGGGACTTTAGACATCATCTAGTCTAACTCCCTTTATTTTAGACAAGAAAATTGAGAATCAGAAAAAGGAGCAGAGTTAAGACTAAGACCTAGATCACCTGATTTTTTTCCCTTGGAGCCATCCTGCCTCCTCAGACACAGATTCTAACATGAATGTCTAGGAAAATCCAATCTAAAGGGATCAGAATGGCATGGCAGGGCATATTAACACTCAGATCCTGAGTTTGGCTGAATCACCTAACCTTCCTAAGCGTACTCCTGAGAATCTAGTTCAGAGAATCTGTAGGTTTTCCCACCTAGACATTTAACTTTTACATCTATGGCATGAAGCTAAGGAATGTAAGTGAGATCTATTTGGAATTCAGACCAGAAAGTAAAGCTGACATATTTGACATGACATCCATTCTTATTTTTGAGGTAGGAAGAAGGGGGGGAAAATCTGTGGAAAATAAACATATACACATGAAAAATCCTCCAAAGGTTTTCAGCTATTCAGATATGGAAAGGAATATTCCTAGATTATTTATGGGTGGTATTCAGATTCTCAGCCTTATTACCCATCATTATCAACAAATAACACCAGATTTAATTGTTTGCAAAAAGGTACCTGGTCATATAGGAAAGTAATACTGCTCTAAGTCTGGCCAGTAAAAATATTTTAATACAAATTAATATTTATTCTATATGGGAATCAACCCAAATGGCAAGGGCATTAACCAACAGGGAGTAGATATATTGCTAGTAAAATCTTGCATGCAGAAGATTTTGCTTGTGTTCTGAGAAAGAAGCTGTGAAAATAGAGGCCACACAGTCCTTTGAGAGGTGTTGATAGGGAATTCACGCTGAAAAAAAGTTATCTTTGGCTACCAGCTAAAGGCCTCTCTGGATTCTCCAGATAATATTCTGTCTTGTTTTGATAATTCATTTATACGTTTATAGCCCTCTGAGGTTTATAAATGTGTTCCTAACAACTACCCCATTTTACAGATAAAAAAAAATCGGTCTATCTAGACACATGGAATGGAAATTAGGGAAACCAGCAATTTAGGAGTCGATCTATAAGCTTTTATTAAGCCTTGACACTAAGCATACAAGTAAGGATTGATCCCAGATCTCCTAAAACTAATCTAGAACTCCTTTTCTGAATCTTCACCTAGGTTGTATCCACTAACCATGGATGTCCCCTAAGGTTCTGTCCTGAGCCCTCTTCCCTTCTCCCTATGTAGTATTTATTTCATGTGGTGATCTCATAAGCTCCTATGGATTTTAAACTCAAGATGATTAAAACTAAACTCATCTATCCCTCCAAGCCCAAGTCATCCTAACTTCCCTATTACTGGCAAGGGTACCACCATCCTCCTAATCATTCAGGATTGTAGCCTAACTATAACCTATATACTCATGGCTTGCCCCTACATGTAGGATAGTGGTGTTGTGCTTCTTGAAGGGAGACAGAATAGACATTTCTAGCCTCTTCTCCCCCTACATTTTCTCCAAAAGAAGCAAGAAGCTGGGGTCAGAAGTTTTGCCACTCTAGACAGGGGGTACCAGGCTAGAATTATGTCAGTCTGCTTCCTTAAATATAATTAGTATAGGGCATATGTTGTTCAGGTTCAAGGTAACTTCTGATCACTGTTCATTTTGGGGAGAAGAAAGATCCCAGACTTTATACCCAAGGTTTGACTCCTCACCAAATGCCAGTTCCATAATGAACACACATAGTAGGTAGCAAATAAATTCACATATCTAAGTCAATGTCAGGGCAGCTAGGAAGTGCAGTGGATAGAGCATTGGGCCAAGAGTCAGGACAGGGGTTCTAATCTGTCCTCAGACACTTACTTCCTAGCTGTGTGACCCTGGGCAAGTCACTTAACCCTGTTTGCCTCACTTTCCTCCTCTGTAAAATGAACTACAGAAGGACCATTCCAGTATCTCTGCCAAAAAATCCCCAAATTGGGGCGGCTAGGTGGTGCAGTGAATAGAGCACCAGCCCTGGCGTGAGGAGGAACTGAGTTCAAATCTGACCTCAGACACTTAACACAAAAACTAGCCATGTGACCTTGGGCCCCAGTTGAGCCCAACTTGGTCCCCAACAACTTAACTCCAATTGTCCTACCTTCCCTCCGAAAGAAACAAAGAAAGAAAGAAAGAAAGAAAAAAAGAAAGAAAGAAAGAAAGAAAACCCCAAAGGGAGTCACAAAGAGTCAGACGTGACTGAAATGACTGAATGGCAACAACAAAAGTCAATAGGAAACAGAGATCAGAGAAAGTATTAATATGAGTATATATACCAGAGAATATAAAGTAAAGCAGTTCTCCCATAGGGAGCTAGGCAACTCAGGTCAAGAGAGAGAAAGAAGGAGAGAGAGACAGAGAGAGAGAGAGAGACAGAGAGAGAGAGAGAGAGAGAGAGAGAGAGAGACAGAGAGAGAGACAGAGAGAGAGACAGAGACAGAGAGAGACAGAGAGAGAGAGACAGAGACAGAGAGAGACAGAGAGACAGAGAGACAGAGACAGAGAGAGACAGAGAGACAGAGACAGAGAGAGACAGAGACAGAGAAAGGGACAGAGAAAGAGAGAGAGAGAGGGAGAGAGAGACAGAGAGAGAGGAGTCCTAGAGCTGACTCAAGAGGAAGTTCCCCACAGTCTGAGTAGGGATAGGGACATGATGGAGTCTGCCAGATCCTCTCACGTCAGCTTCTTCCCAGAGTCTTCTCCTTCAACAACATGAAGTAAGGTTGGCATTTTCCATCTTCTCTCTCAAAGTTGGAAGTACCTGAAGGCTCAGGAGACTAGAGAGACCTAAAAAACATACTGGAGCCCTCCTCTTTTCCCCTCTCACTGCTTCCGCCCTTCACACAAGGGCAAGGCATTGATCTCCACCAGTGAGGAGAGAGTCCCATGCCAATGGGCTTTGGGGACTGGGGTTGCATTCAGGATAGCTCACTCTCAGTTCTCTTACCTAATCATTTGTCAAGTCCTATCTATTCTATTATTGCAACATTTCCACTATATGCTCCTCTCTCTCCTCTGAGATTGCCATAACCATTGTTTGGGCCAAAATCACCTCACACTGGTACTATTGAAGTAGCTTTCTGATTGGTCTCTCGACCCCAAGTAACTTCCAACGAGTCTATCCTCCACTCAGCTATCAAAATTATCCTTCTCATGTTCAGATCTGACTGTGTCACAGCAGCCCCAGTCCCACCCCCATTCAATAACTACAAGGGTTCCCTAATACCTCCAGGATCAAATATAACATCCTCTGTCTGACTTTTAAAGCCCTTTATAACTTGGTATCCTTCTACCTTTCCAGTCTTCTTAACAACTTATTCCCTTGTATGTCAGATATACTCTGAGATCCAATGACACTGGCCTCCTTGCTGTTCCCCTATACAAGACACTCTGTCTCCCCAATCTGTAAATTTTTACTGTCATCTCATACCTAAAATGCTCTCCCTCCTCATCTCTACCTCTTGATTTCATTCCAATTCCAACTAAAATCACACTTTCTGAAAAAGCTTTTCCCACTGTCCCTCCAAGCTGGTATCTTCCCCCAAGACCAAATACAATTGTTACTACATGTCTTATTTCTATTCACCTGCTTGCATGCAATCTCCCCTATTAGACTGTGAGCTCCTCAAGGGTAGAGATGAGTGGAGAGGTTTTTGTTTTGTTTTTTTCTTGTCTCACTCTATATTCCCAGAACTTATGTGGCTGGCACATTTTTGTTCTTTCTGTTTTTCAGTAGTTTCTCGGGTATCTCCAGCTATTCATGTAAGAGCTTAGTAAGTACTTGTTGACTTCACAACTTTTCATCCCCTTAGGGCATGCCATAGGATTTAGTTACATATGAAATTACAACACAGAATTAGAGAATTAGAGAAGGCAGCAGGGTGACAAGGAGCTGGCCTTGGTACCGGCATGACACGGTTTGAATCTTATATCTAACAGACTGGCTGTGTGGTCCTGGGCTAGTCACAATCCCAGTTTGATTTTTCTTATGTATAAGATGAGGATACAAATAGCATTTGCCTCACAAGATTGTTATGATATCAAATAACATAACATGTAAAGTGCTTTAAAATCTTAAAATGCTCTGTAAATGTTAGTTGATTTTGTGGCTGTTATTGTAACTCTCACTACTCCCAGTCAACTCTTTAGGATGATAAGTTGAAGAGCAAGAACCAATCTGTTTTGGTCAAGGAAGTTTCCTCCCTGGGAGCTCCCTATGTCAATGAATTCACAGATCTAGTCCAAAAATATATATTATATTTATTACACTACTACCCTGGAGCCTCAGTAAAACGAAGTTGTCAGGGCTGGCCCTGGTCAGATCAACCACAGCTGCCAATAGTAATAGACAACATTCATAGCTCTCTTTTAACTACAGAGGAAGGAAATATTTTTTGCCTTTTGCAGAGTTCGAAGAGTTCTATATTGTTGTCCCCTTTTCTTTGCTCAATTATCCACATGCAGGCTGCTTAGAACACCCAATATACAAAAATATGAATTTACAAAATAAGTAATTTAGAAAGTAACCATCCACATTATACACCACAGAAATCTAATGCCTGCTCTTGGCATAGAACCCTAGGCTCCCAAAGACTGAGCACAAGGTCTGGCAGTCAGTCAGGCCATACCAAGATGTTATGGTTTTGAGACTGGGCTCAGTGGTCAAGCCATGTGTCTATGAGCTACTGTAGCCAAGAACAATTAATCACCTAGTGGTCAACCTTCTAGCAATGAGCCTCTCTGAACAGAGCTAGGCTGATCTCCCTGTACCAGGTGTAGAGGTAATTGTGGTCTGGGTCTCTGGAGCTAATGAATCACTGATGATCCCTGGATTTGCTTTATATATGGCTTTTTCTGCTTTATACATCATTCCTTTTAAAAGGAGCTCCCCTAGTTTTAGATAAGTGTTTGTTTCCAGATCATTAAGTATTTAACAGAAAAGCTGGGGAAAGATAAACTTAAAACTATTAAGTATTAGCAGTCACTACCCACTGAAGTTCAATCGGAAATGAAGATAAAGTATCCTTGAAATTCTTGAAATAGGAAGATGGAACTTGACTTACAAACATATATTATACATATATATGTATGTCTGTATATATATGTATATATTCATCTGTATGTATATGTGTGTGTATGTGTGCTATAAGGAATTCCCAAAGTAGGAAATTCCTACTACTATAGTATCATAGATTTGAAGCTGTGTTGGAAACAGAAGCAAAGAGAGGTTTAAGTGGCTTGCCTGAAGGAAGAAAGGAAGGAGAGCAGGAAGGAGGGAGGGAAGGAGGGAGGGAGGAAGGAAGGAAGGAAGGAAGGAAGGAAGGAAGGAAGGAAGGAAGGAAGGAAGGAAGGAAGGAAGGAA
>JAQQSW010001682.1:0-12825 GCA_028646575.1 Pseudocheirus occidentalis
CTCTTTTTTAAATTTTAAATGAAATTTTGTTTTATTTTTAATTTACAACATAAACTTCCAAAAGATTTTGAGTTACAAATTTTCTCCCCATCTTTCCCCCACCCACCATCCCAAAACAGCCATCCAACTGAATAACTCCTCCCTGAATCTGCTGTCTCCTATATCCTCCCCCATTCCCCCTCTGACTTTCAGTTACCACAAAATGGATCTCCATACCCCAGTGCCTGTATTTCTTATTTCCAAGCTGCATGTAAATTAATAATAATGATAATGATAATAATAATAATAATTTTCCAAATACATTTGATTTTAATACTTTGAATTCCATATTCTTTCTCTTCTTCCCTAGTCACCCAAACTTACTGGGAAGAAAAGTAATTCAATATAAGTTGTACATTTGTAGTTATGTAAAATAGTTTCATAGTGGATATATTGTGAAAGACTGAAAAATTTCCCTCTATCATATTCTGCCCCCTCTTGTTCTCTTTTCTACTTTGACCATGTCTCTTTTCAATAGTGTGTACTTTGAACTACCCTCTCCCCCATCTGCCATCACTTCTATTGTCCCCACCTTTTGTCTACTTCATACCTACTTTCCTGTAAGCTGAGATACCCAAGTTAGCATATATATATATATATATATATATATATATATATATATATAGTTATTATATATAGCATATAGTTATTATACATACATATATATGTATATGTATATATAATTTCCTCATCAAGGCTAATTCAATGAGAGTAAGGTTGACCCATGCCCTTTCAAATTCCTGTTCATCCCTGCCATTGTAACAGTTTCCCTTGCCTCTATTATATTAGATAATTTACCCTATTTTGTCTCTCCCTATCTCATCTCATTATATTCCTCTCTCATTTCTTAATTTTAATTTTTAATCATCATTCATTCCTATTTAATTGCTCCTCTGCCCTCTATGTATGCCTGGATACATGTATACACATACATATGTATTGATAGACACATATCCCCTCTTATATAGACATATATGTATGCATGCATGCATGCATACATACATACATATGAAAATACACACTTGTATTCCCGTCACTTCTCCTCATACTGACGAAAGTTTCAAAAGTTAAAATAATTGATTCTCTATGTAGGCATGTAAATATTTCATCTTTGATGAGATCTTTATGATTTATTTTCCATGTTTAGCTTCTCATGCTTCTCTTGTTTTCTATACTTGAATAACACATTTTCTAATCAACTGGTTTTTTTTTCATCAAGAATGTTTAAAGGTTATTTCATTGAATAGCCATATTTTCCCCTAAAGCATTAAACTCAGTTTTGCTGGGAAGGTAATTCTTGGCTTTAATTCTAGCTCCTTTTACCTCTAAAATATCATATTCTAAGCCCTGCGGTCCCTTAATATAGAAGCTGCTAGATCTTATGTTATCCTGATTGTGTTTCCACAGTACTCAAATTGTTTTTTATTGGCTGCTTCTAATATGTTCTCCTTGAACTCAGAACTCTGGAACCTGGCTATAATATTCCTAGGAGTTTTCTTTTTGAGATCTTTTTTTCAAGTTGGTGAATTCTTTCAACTAGTATTTTTCCCTCTGGTTCTAAAATATCAGGGCAATATTCCTTGAGAATTTCTTGAATGATGATTTCTGGGTTGTTTTTTGATCATAGCTTTCAGGCAATCCAATAATTTTGAAATTATTCTTCCTGGATCTATTTTCCAGGTCAGTGGTTTTTACAATGACATATTTCACATTTTCATTCGTTTAAATCTTTTCAATACTATCTTGATTTCTCATAATGTCGTTAGCTTCCATTTGCTCCAAACAAATTCTGAAAAAAAATTCTCTTCAGTGAGTTTTTGAAATCCTTTTTCAATCTGGTAAATTTGGCTTTTTAAGGCATTCTTCTCCTCATTGGCTTTTTGGGCCACTTTTGCCATTTGAATTAAGCTATTTTTTAAGGTAATAATTTCTTGAATCAGGTTGTTGACTCTCTTTTCATGATTTACTTGCATCATTCTCATTTCTCTTCTGAATTTTTCTTCCACTTTTCATATGTCTTTTTTAACATGCCTCTTGAGCTCCTCCATGGCCAGTTCATATTTTTCTTGGAAGCTTTCCATGAGATTCTGAGTTACAAATTTTTCTCCCCATCTTTCCCCTACCCCAAACCCCAAAACAGTGACCCCACTGTATAACTCCCCCCCCCCAATGTGCTCTCTCCTATGTTCCCATCACACCTCTGACTTTCCAGTAGGGCAAGATGGGTCTCCCTGCCCCATTGCCTGTGTATTTTTCCCCAGTTACATTTAGTTAATAACAATAATAATGTTATATATAATTATATATTAATAGCAATAATCATATATATCTGTATATACATATATATAAAACATTTGATTATAGAACTTTAAATTCTAGTTTCTTTCCCTTCCTACCTCATCAACCACCACCACTGGAAGTACAAGAAATTCAATACAGGCTGCAAATGTGTAACTACAAAGAACATCTCCACAGTGGACATATTGTGAGAGACTGCTTATATGTCCCTCCTTCCTATCCTGCCTTGATTTATTCTCTACCCTGTCTCTGTCCCTTTAAACAATTCTATACTTCCAGCAATACTTCCCCCACCCTGCCCTCCCCTCCATCATCCCATCTCTCATCTCCATACCCCCTATTCTCCTGCATGGCAAGGTACACATTTTAGACTTTATGTCATTCCTTCCCTAAGCCAAATGAGACTAAGGTTGACCCTTTCCCTTTCGTCTTCTTGTTCTTCCCTTCTATTGCAACAATTATCTCTTGCCTCTTCTATATGAGATAGTTAACCCCATTCTGTCTCTCCCTGTTTCCTCTCATTCTAATCCTCTCCAACCTCAAAATTTCACCTTTTAAATCATCATCCCTTCCTATTCAATTGATCCTGTGCGCTCTATGTACACATATATACACATTCTCAGAGATGTGTTCCTATACATATTATAAACCCTAATACATAGGCATATGTGTCTGTATGTGTATATATACATTTGTATTCCCTTCACCTATCCTCATACTGAGAAAATTTTCATAAGTTACAATTATCGTTTTTCTATGTTGGCATGCAAATAGTTCAACTTTGATAAGTTCCTTATGATTTCTTTTCCATGTTGACCTTCTCATAATTCTTGTATTTGTGTGTTAAATTTTCTTTACAGTTCTGCCTTTTTCAGCAAGAATGTTTTAAAGTCCTCCACCTTACTGAATGACCTTATTTTCCCCTGGAACATTATACTCAATTCTGCTGGGAAGGTGATTCTTGGTGTTAATCCTAGCTCCCTTGATCTACAGAATATTGTATTCCAGGCCCTTCGATCCCTCAATTTAGAAGCTGCCAGATCCATGGTTACCCTAATTGTGTTTTCACAGCATTCAAATTGCTTCCTCTTGGCACCCTGTAATATTTTCTCCTTGATCTGGGGACTTTGGAACCAGGCTATAATATGCCTAGGGGTTTTCTTTTGGGGATCTTTATCAAGCGGTGATTGGTGAATTCTTTCCAGTTCTATTTTGCCCTCTGGTTCTAAAATATCAGGGCAGTTTTCCTTGAGACTTTCTTGAAGGATGCTTTCTAAGTTTGTTTTTTGATCATGGCTTTCAGGTAGACCAATAATTTTTAAATTGCTTCTCCTAGAGAAATATCAAGGAGGAGAAGGATGCCTTAAAACTAATTTGTCAGGTTAAAAATAAATTTTAAAATCTTGCTGAAGAGAATAATTCCTTCAGAATTAGATTGGAGCAAATGGAGGCAAATGTCTTTATGAGAAATCAAGATACTATTAAAGGGATCCAAACAAGTGAAAAAATGAGACAGCATGAAATACTTCATTGAAAAATCCACTGACCTGGAAAATACATCCAAGAGAAACAATTTAAAAATTATTGGACTATCATTTTTCCATTTTGGCATGTAAATAGATTTTTTCCCATGTTTACCTTCTCAAGCTTCATGTATTTGAATGTCAAATGTTCTATTCAGTTCTGTTTTTTTCAGCAAGAATGTTTAAAAGTCTTCCTCCTCATTTAATGACCATATTTTCCCCTGAAACATTATACTCAATTTTGTGGGGTAGGTGATTCTTAGTATTAGCTCCCTTGATCTCTGGAATAATGTATCCTCATATCTCAGGCCCTTCAGTTCCTTAATGTAGAAGATGCTAGATCCTGGGTTATCCTGGTTGTGTTTCCACAGCATTCAAATTGTTTCTTCTTGGCAGCTGGTAACATTTGCTCCTTGATCAGGGAACTCTAGAACCTGCTTATAATATTCCTAGGGGTTTTGTTTCAGAGATCTTTTTCAAGAGATGATCAGTGAATTCTTCCAAGTTCTATTTTGCCCTCCAGGTTCTATCCAGGACAATTTTCCTTGAGAATTTCTTGAAGGAAGATTTCTAGGTTCTCTTTTTACTCATGGCTTAAAGGTAGTCAAATCATTTTTAAATTGTCTCTCCTAGATATTGTCTGTCTTGTTTTGCTTATGTGTGGGTGACAAGGGAGGAAGGAAAAGAATCTAGAATTTAAAGTTCTATAATAAATTTTAATATATATATATGTGTGTGTGTGTGTGTGTGTGTGTGTGTGTGTGTGTAAATTATCGTTATTATTCACAAGCAACTGGGAATTTAGTTATACTGGCCCTCAGGTATGAGGTCCATCTTGCCCTACTGGGAAGTCAGTGGGGTGATGGGGGAGGATATGGGAGAGAGCAGACTTGGGGGAGGGGGTATACAATGGGATCTCTGTTTTGGCATGTGGGTAAGGGGAAAGGTGGTGAGAAAATTTGTAATTCAAAATCTTGTGGTAATTAATGACATAACCAAAGTAAACAAAAGTTAATTTTAAAAAGAACAGTAATCCCTCCCACAAAATAAAATAAAATAAAATAAAATAAAAATTATTGTACTACCTGAAATCCATGATCAAAAAAAGAACCTAGAATTCTCATGGAAAATTCCCCTGATATTTTAGAACCAGAGGGCAAAATAGTAATTGAAAGGATTCGCCAATCACCTCCCAAAAATGATCTCAAAAAGAAAACTCCTAGGAATGTTATAACAAGGTTCCAGAGTTCCCAGATCAAGGAGAAAATATTACAAGATACCTAGAAAAAATAATTTTATTACTGTGGAAACACTATCAGGATAACACAAGATCTAACAGTTTCTACATTAAGGGATTGAAGGGCCTGGAATATGATATTCCAGAGATCAAAGGAGCTAGTATTAAAACCAAGAATCACCTACCAAACAAAACCGAGTATAACATTTCAGGGGAAAAATATGGTCAGTCAATAAGGTGAAGAACATTCAAGCATTTTTTATGAAAATAACACTTATATGTATGTATACATATATGTTTTTATAGGGGTGTATATATGAATATCAATACATATGTGAGTGTGCATGTGTGTGTGTGTGTGTGTACAGCTATAAATAGACAGTGGACATAAGATCAATTGAATAGGAAGTGATTATATTTTAAAAGGTGAAATTTAGAGGTGGGAGGGTTATATAATGAGAGGACACAGGGAGATACAGAATGGGGTCAATTATCTCATATAGAAGAGACAAGGGATAACTGCTATAATTGAGGGGAAGAACAGGAAGGCAAAATAGAATGGGTTAATGTTACTCTCTTTGAATTTGGCCTAGGGAGGGAATGATATACATGGTTAATTGGTTATCTTGCCTCACAGGAGAGTAAGGAGGAAGGGGATCAGAGGGCAGATGATGGAGAGGAGAGAAGGTTTGTGGGGCAAACAGGGTTGCTAGAAGCATACATATTTGTAAAGAGACAGGGACAAAGTAGAAAATAGAAAAAAGGGGGGTCAGGAAAGGATGGAAGGAAATATAATCAGTCTTTCACAATATGTCCATTGTGGAAATGTTTTGCATAACTACACATATATGACCTTTTTTGAATTGCTTGTCTTTACAGTGAGGGTTGGTGATAAGGGAGGAAGGGAAAGAATCTAGAATTTATAGTTTTAAAATAAAATGTTTTAAATATATATATGTATATGTGTATGTATGCATACATATATATACAAATACATATATGCATATACATGTATTTATATACAAACACATACACACATTTATACACACACAGATCCATCCATCCATGCATCCATATTTATATATATATATATATAGAGAGAGAAAATAGATAGATAGATAGATAGATAGATAGATAGATAGATAGACAGATAGATAGATAGATGGATAGATATAAAATCTTTATTATTATTATTATCTGTATGCACCTGGGAAATAAAATAGTAAAATATACAGGCAAGGGGGTAGGTACATCCATCTTGCCCAATTGGAAATTCAGAGGTATGATATGGGAGAATATTGGAGAAGGTGGATTGGGGGAGGGAGCATACAGTGGGATCGCTATTTGGGGGGGAAAGAAGGGGAGAAAATTTGTAAATCAAAATCTTGTGGAAATGAATGATGTAAACTAACAAAGTAACAAAACTTGATTTAAAAAATTGAAAATTATTGAAAAAATAAAACTGTGATCTGGTTTTATGTAAAAAAATTATAAAATTGATAGTTCTTTAGCCAATATAATAAAAAAAATAAGTGTCAAAAATGAAAAGGGTGAATCTACCATCAATGAAGAGGAAATTAAATCAACAATTAGGATTTGTTTTGCCCAATTGTATGCACAGATATTTGACAATCTTGGTGAAATGGATGAATATTTACAAAAATAAAACCTGCACAGATTAGCTGAATAGGAAATAAATCATTTAAATAATCCCATCTCAGAAAAAGAAATTGAACAAGCCATCAACAAATTCCCTAAAAAACAATCTCCAGGGCCAGATGGATGAATTATTGATTCTATCAAACATTTGAGGAGCAAATGATACCAATACTCTACAAACAATTATTGGGAAATTGGTGAAGAAGGAGTTCTACCAAATTCTTTTTGTGAAACAAATATAGTACCAATACTTAATCAGGAAGAGACAAAATTGAGAAAGAAAATTATGGACGAATCTCACTCAGGAATATAGATTCAAAAATTTTAAATAAACTATTAACAAAAAGACTAAAGCAACTTATAGCAAGAATAATACATTTTGTTCATGTTGGATTTTTTCCAGGAATGCAAGGACAGTTCAAAATCAGGAAAACCATCTATATCATTATCAACAATTATACTAGCAGAAACCATACGATTATCTCAAAAGATGAAGAAAAAGCTTTTGACAAAAATGCATCATCCATTCCTATTAAAAACACTAGAAAGTATAGGAATAAATGGAGTTTCCTTAGAATAATAGGTGGCATCTCTTTCAAGCCAACAGCAAGAAATATATGTAATGTGGATAAACAAGAAGCATTTGTTGTCAATTATCACACTTTTAATAGAATATGGTACTAGAAATGTTAGCAGTACCAATTACAGAAGACAAAAGAAATCAAAGGAATGAAATTAGGCAAAGAAGAGACTAAGCTATCAAATTTTGCAGATGATATGATGATATACTTGGAGAATCTTCGGGAATCTAATACAAAACTTCTTCAGGCAATAGATTAAGAAAAGTTTCAGCATATAAAATTATATCCACGTAAATCCTCCACATTGCTATATGGTTGTTTTTGATGATTTAAATACATCATTCGTTTCCATGAGATTTTGAAATACAAATTTTCTCCCCATCTTTCCCCTACCCCAACCCCAAAACAGTGATGCCATTGTAAAGTCCCTCCCCAGATCTGCTCTCTAACTTTCTGGTAGGGCAGGGAGGGTCTCCCAATCCCAGCTCCTGTATACCTTAATTCCTAGTTGCATGTATTTCAGAGTTTTAAATTCTAGATTCTTTGGGTTCCTTGCTTCTCATCCACCACCACTGGAAGGACAAGCAATTCAATACATGCTGTGGATGTGTAATTGCACAGGACATCTTCATAGTGAAATTATTGTGACAGTGATTATATATCTCTCATTCCTATCCCTCCCCCTTATTCTTTTCTAAACCCTGTCCCTTTCCCTTTACTGAAGTATGTGTTTCCAGCATCCCTCCCCCAGACCCTGTCTCCCCTCTGTCTCTCATGCCCTCCCCATGCCTCTCATCCCCATACCCCCTCCTCTACTGTGTGGCATGATGCTCAGTTTAGAGTTTATGCCATTTCTTCCCTAATCCAAATTTAATGAGAGTAATTGAAATAAAGTTGTAACAGTTATCCCTTGCCTCTTCTACATGGGATGATTAACCCCATTTTGTCTCTCCCTGTGTCTTCTCCTTCTAGTCTTCTCCCACCTCAGAATTTCTCCTTTGAAAGTATCATCCCTTTGTATTCAATTATCTTATATGCTCTATATACACATATACACACATGCTCATATATGTATTCATATGCATATATAGCCTTCTATATAGACATATGTGTAAGTATACAAATACACGTATATACATACATGTGTATATATATACATACCTACATTTGTATTCCCTTCGCCTATCCTCATACTAATAAAAGTTTCATAAGGTACTATTATCATTTTCCCATATTGGCATGTAAATAATTCACATTTTATAAGTAACTTATCAATACTTTCCCATGTTTACCTTCTCATGCTTCTTGTGTTTGAGTGTCAAATTTTCTGTTCAGTTCTGTTTTTTTCAGGAAGAATGCTTGAAAGTTCTCCACCTCATTGAATTACCATATTTTCCCCTGGAATAATATGCACAATTTTCCTGGGTAGGTGATTCTTGTTTTTAATCCCAGCTCCCTTGATCCTTAAAATATCATATTCCAGGCCCTTTGATCCCTCAGTTTAGAAGCTGCCAGATCCCGGGTTATCCTAATACTGCTTCAGCAGTATTCAAATGTTTTTCTCTTGGCAGCCTGTAATATTTTCTCCTTTAACTGGGGATCCTGGAACCTGGCAATAATATTTCTACTAGCTTTCTTTTTGGTATCTTTTTGAAGAGGTGACCCATGAATTCTTTCAAGTTCTATTTTGCCCTCTGATTCTAAAACATCAGGGCAATTTTCTTTGAGGATTTCTTGAAGGATGCTTTCCAAGTTCTTTTTTTGATCATGGCTTTCATGTAAACCAAACATTTTCAAATTGTCTCTCCTGGATATATGTTCCAGGTCAGTGGTTTTTTCAAGAGATATTTCACATTGCTTTCTGTTTTTTTCATTTTTTTGTAACTGTTTAACAGTATCTTGGCTTCTCATAAAATTATTAGCTTCTACTTGCTCCATTCTATTTCTGAAGGAATTATTCTCTTCAGAATGCTTTTGAGATTCTTTTTCCATCTGCCAAATTTGACTTTTTAAGGCATTTTTCACCTCATTGGCTTTCTGCGCCTCTTTTGTCATTTGAGTTAATCTGTTTTTAAAGTATTGTTTTCTTCAGTCAGGTTGTTGACTTTCTTTTCATGATTTTCTCACATCATTATCATTTCTCTTCCTAATTTTTGCTCCAATTCTCATATTTGTTTTTCAAAGTCCTTTTTCAGTTTATCTATAGCTTGTCGGCATTCTTTAAGTGTCTTGAAAGCATTTGGTGGAGGAGTTCTGACTGTGTTGTCTTCCTTCCATTCCATGCTTTGATCGTTTTTGTCCACAGAAAAGGATTCTAGAGTTTTATTGCTGTTCTTATTTTGCTTCCTTTTCCTCATGTTGGCCAGTCAATTAATTGGTTCTTTCTTTTTTTTTTTAGTTTTATGGAACTCTGCTTCTGGGGTGGAAAGCTCTGCCCCAAATCCCTGGGGTTTTCCCAGCTGCACCCACCAGCTTTGGTTTGCTGAAATAGCACTCCAGGACCACCACCCAAGACCACGATCTGGATCCAGGCTTCTCAATGCAAGAGCCCTTGGCTCTGATCAATGGCCTCAGCCCCACTGTGAGGTCTGCAGGTCAGGAGGCCTGAAGCAGTCCAGTGGGGGTAGTTGCCATTTACAGCAGTTCCTGCCCTTCCCCCACTACTTTCTTGCCCTGTTGGCAGATTGGCCAGACTGCTTTTCCTCCCCCAAAATTAGCTTTAAAGTTTCATTTTCTTTTTGTAATACAGAAAGTCACTTTCACTGACTTTCTCTAATCCTTATGGTTCCTGACTTGATAGATGTGGAGATTGCTCCAGATGCTGTAGATTTGCTCCCCGGGGTAGACTCTTATATCATTCTAATAAAATCCAACAGCAAAAGATAGTAAAAGAAACCCCATTTAAAGTTACTGTAGCTATTATAAAATATCTGGGAACCTATCTGCCATAACCAACCCAAGACCTATGTGAACACAACTACAAAACACTTTTCACACATTCAATTTCAGACCTAATTAATTGGAAAACTATTAATTGCTCATGGTTTGGTCAAGCTAATATAATAAAAATGACAATTGTGAATAAACTAAGTTACATATTTACTGGCATATCAATCAATCTACCAGAAAATTACATTATACAGCTAGAAAAAAATAGAAACAAAATTAATTTGGAAGAACAAAGGGTCCAGAATATCAAGACAATTAATGAAAAATATGCTTGAGTTGTGTCTTAGCTGTTACAGATTTTAATCTGTATTATAAAGCAGCAGTCATCAACACTAGTTGGTACTGACTGTGGAATAGAGTACTGGATCAATTGAATAGATTGGATATAAAAAACTTAGTAGTCAATGGCTATAAAAATAAAATTTTTAATAAACCCCAGGACCCCAGTGTTTGGGATAAGTACTGACCATTTGACAAATCTGCCCAGAAAACTGGAATATAGTATGGCAGAAACAAGACACAGACTATTTTCTAATGCCATATACCAAAATCAAGACTAAATGGGTGCACCATGGTATAAAGGCTGATACTGTAAGCAATTTGTAGAAGCAAATAATCATTTATCTCTAAGATTTATGGAGTAGGGAAGACTTCATGACTTGTCCCTACTTAGAGTGGACTACCTTTTTTTCCATTAAAAAATTTATGAAGCAACAGGGAAGTTGGCTGATTTGAAAGCTTGACTTTTTTTTAAGAAAATATATCCTTCCCATCTATTTGAAGTTTTTTCCAAAGAAGCGGTGTCATAACACTCCCTCCTTTTCCTCCCCATCCTGCTTAGCCAATGTTGCATTGTTGCGTATCCCATCTACTCTCTGTGGGTTTTTGTGAATCTCCATGTGAAGTCCCTACATCTCTGGAGTGTAGCCTTACAAGACTGCACTATCCTGAAGAACTGTGGAGTAAGCTGTGTTACTATGTTCCAGATATTGTGCTACACATTAGGATAAAAACGAAGTCCCCCGCCTGCCCCCCAGCAAAAAAAAACAAGCTCCCTTCTCACAAATAGCTCAACGTCTGATTGGAAAAATAGCATGCAAATTTTACACACACAAAGATGGAACTATGTATGTGTGCATATATGTGGAAATACATATACACACATAATACACACATGTGTGTATGCATACTAAAGTCATTAGAATTCAAAATCAAGAAAGGTTTCTTATAGAAGGTAGAATTTAGATGGATATTGAAGGAGACTGGGGAGGCTGAGAAGAAGGGTAATTATAGGTGTTGGGAAAGTCAGTGAAAATGCTCAGGATAGGAGTAGGGATATGGGAAAAGTCCATCAGGATAATCAGAACATCAAGTAATGAGCATCTAGAGTAGGGTACTGGTAGTTTTAGAGAAGAAAATGAGTTGTGTACATGGGAAATTCTACAACGGGAGAAAAAAATTGAATATAGATTATATATGGAGCAAAAGAGGGTAATTTCAAGATTAAACTTAGGTTGAAAGCTTCCTAAGTGTTTGTACAGGTATTCAAAAGTAATTAAAAAAACATTAGGATGATTGGAGAGCTTTGGGTAGGAGAAAGAGATGCTAAGTTCAGTCTAGGACATACTAAGTTTAAGGTATTTATAGACCCCCTAGTATAGTATTTGCATAGAATGATGATTTCATTGGAATAGGAAATGATTTCATCTTACTAAAGAGATATACAACTATTTTGCAAGTTGTCATCTTAAAGAGTTATTTTTTGAGTCAACAAGTGAAAAGGGAATCTAAGAAACTTCACACTGTCAGCATGTCTCAGAGATACAACATAAACCTAGACCTTTCTGACTCTAAGATTAACATTTATCCAATTTACAACAGTGTCATAATTTTGTGAAATAAAGATAAACAGGAATAGGGCTAATAAGAGTAAAGTTAACATAAAATCAGGAAAAAATAAGCAATAGCATTATCATTAATATTTTATGAAAAATATTTTAGTCATATATAATCCATAACTGATAAAATATAAAATTAATATATGAATGGACATGTATGCCAAATAAGCATATATATATATACTTAAATATGTATATATTTAAATACAAACGTGTATATATACTTTAGAGAGTAATTGCTTTCAGTCTCCAGTCTAATGTATTGCCCTACTATTAATAACCAGCAATAACTGCCAATAAAATTTTATGTCACTGATCCCATCTGAAGAGGAATGACTGAATTGACATTAATTAGATTTTTTTGGTATCATAATAGTAATCAGTTTATCAGATATTTAGCACTTAGTAACTTAGGGCTAAGTAGCACCTAGTAACTTAGGACTAAGTATGGAAGATGTAAACCCTGTGTATTGTTGAGAAGGCATGAACTCCCATGTTGAATTGTAAGAAGGCTATTGGCTGAGATAGTAGGCCAGTGCTGTATATAAAGAAGAATTCTAGACAGAATTGGAATTGGCTCCTCAGTGAAGGAAGATTCATGGAGACTGAAGCCAGCTGAGAGAGAGAGAGGGAGAGAGGGA
>JAQQSW010001683.1:0-16655 GCA_028646575.1 Pseudocheirus occidentalis
CTATCATCTATCAATCGTCTATCTATCATCTATCTATTCATCAACTAAGATAGCTGTGAGTCATCTAGAAACAGCACTTTTTCAAGGAAGAAACTAAAAGACCATGCCAAGGAAAATCACAAACTTGGACCAGTATAGCCTTCCAGAAACTTAATCATACTGTATATCTCTCTAAAACAAATGTATTTGTATATTTTATTTCTCATGAAAAACATGTCAGCTGAGCTATTTTAGGTGTAATTGTTTTGTCTTAACCTCAAACTATACTTAGGTAGCAATATAGGTAGATTAAATATTCCTAGATTCGGTCCTATCTTACAGCATAGAGTACATAAAATCAGAACTGACTTCAGTCATCTTCCATAGTTCTGAGAATTCCATGGGGGACCAGTAATTCATGGGTGTAGCTACATTTAGTCCTTCAAGCTGAAACTGACTCCATCGTATATCATAATTCATTTTGGTAATTGGGTGGTCCAGGTTACATTTAATCAGTGCTACTGATGGGAAGGGAAATTCAGTACTCTGGGACATGTCCATACCAGTAGAGCTGGGGGGTCCTAGGGAAGTAGGTAGTTAGCTTTCCTCATTGGTTTTTTTATTATTAAATATAATTTTAATTTACAGAATTAAATAATCATTTCCATAACACAGTACAATAAAAAAGATGATTATACATGGAACTGCAAATCTACTATGAAAAAACTTGCTATTCTTTTCAAATATACAATAAAATTATCATATAAATTTCTTTTTTTCTCTTTTCTTCCTTCCCCGTTCCCCCCAGTTTGAATCTTCAACCCTATTCCTAGTTCCCTTGTTGATTCTGAAATGCTTATGAATTGAATCCCATGCTTTAGCAAATTCTCTCAGTTCACCCTTATCTGTTTTGATCACTTACATTTTGATCACGTTTGAATTTTGGATCTTGCAATGACTTCTTGAGGATTCTGAAATTGGTGTTAGATTGCATCATGGGCTAATAATATCTCTGGCTGCTCTTTACTTCTTAAATCAGTAATTAGGTTTCTCCAAAACTTGCTATATCCTTTTTTGGCTTTGTAAATTGTGATCTGCTGATTTATTTTTCTTCTGTGTACATGGTTAATGTAGAAAGACCTTCAGTGCTCATTAAAACGGAGACTTTTATTTGAAGGTTTGGTATCTACTTTGGGCTGATGGGAGCTCATACATTATGTTGCTCAACACACAACCATCTATAATTCAGTACACGGTTACTAGGTACATAATGTCTCAACGTTTGTAGTGCCTGTGAGTAATTGACAATATCCAATAGCAATAATAAATCACAGTCGGGCAGACTTAGTCCCTCATGGTCTATTTCAATGTCTCTGAAAGAGTGAGTGAAAAAGACTGAAAAATGAGTACTTGTGATTGCCATTAGCTCTGGAAGCTTTTGAGAGGATAAAGTCACAGAAAACATATTTCTTTCCTTTATTACTAATGCACTTTGAGCAAGTGACCATTCTAGATATAGGTCACTAATGGTGGTAATTTATGTGGAAAAGCTATGGAAAGTTTACTTGACTTAAAGGGCATATAATAATAATAACTCAATTAAACAAATATTTATTTAAAAAGTACTATGTGAGCTATTAAGGAACATGAAGCACCCAATATTTGCTAAGGGACAAATGCTTTTGGGGTCCTTCTTTGGCAGTTGTCGGTAGGACACATGATTAGGTGAACTATCAATAAATAAAAAAATTGACTCAAGAATAAAAAAGGAATTTAGTGGGAATTATTGGGGGAAACTATGAGCTCAATACAAATGTGCAAGTCTACTCAAAAGAATATAAGCATTTTAAAAGCAAGGACAATTTTATTTGAACTTTTGTATTGTCAATACCTAGCACAAAGCCTAGCTTGTAGCTGGCACTTAATAAATATTCATTGAATGCATGGAATCAAAGTCAGCTTTCACAACTGACATTCATATAGTACCTTGAAGTTTTTGAAGTTCTCTACATAAATTTTCCCATTTGAATCTCACTACAGCCCTGTGAGATTGGTTACTGTCCTTTGCACTCAGAGAGGACCAAAATGATATCACTATGTTGGGGCCGAAGTACAGGGTGTCTGATTATGGCTGATCAGACCAATCTCAGACCAAGCCCTGTGAAGTAGATATTTTATGTCCTCTCCCCTTTGCATGGTTGAGAAAACTGAGGTTTAAGGAGGTTATGTAATAGAAAATAAATGGTAGTTGGTTCTACCAAGTTATAGACATTTGGAGTACTGCAGTTGACTTCTGTATCTGTTGTGAATTTTTGTTGTTTTTTGATTATTTCTTGGTTGCATCTGACTCTTTGTGACTCTTTGGGGTTTTCTTGGCAAAGATACTGGAGTGGTTTGCCATTCCCTTCTCCAGTTCATTTTACAGATGAAGAAACCGAAGCAAACAGGGATAAAGCAACTTGCCCAGGGTCACACAGTAAGTGACCAAGGCCAGATTTGAACTCAGGAAGATGAGTCTTCCTGAATCCAGGCCCAGTGGTCTCTCCACTTTGGGAGGATCACTTAAATTCAGAGACACTTACCACTGGAGAGTCACCAATTAGTTCATAAACCTTTTTTTTTTTTTGCTTTTATTTTGGAGGGGTGAAGGCTGGGCAGTTGGGTTAAGCAACTTGCCTGAGGTCACATGACTAGTAAGTGTTAAGTGTCTGAGGCCATATTTGAACTCAGGTCCTCCTGACTCCAGGGCCAGTGCTCTGGAGTCACTGTGCCACCTAGCCTCCCTACTTTTTTTCTCTAAAGACCATCTGTTCTCAGGATGATTTCAAAGGAAAGAGTCCTGCATTTGGAGTCACAAGTCCAGGGTTGAAATCCTGGCTGTCCTGTTTACCTGTGTGACCATAAAAAAGCCACTTTACCTTTGTGGACCTTAGAAGTTAGAGTAGATGATTGTAAGACCACTGCCAACTTTGAATCTATGATCCTATGACCTATTAAGGTAATAGGAGGGTGTGTGGTGCCAGTTGTCATTTACACTGGCAAGAGATCATAAATATAGAATCAGCAGGGACCTCAGAAGCCACCTACTTCAGCTCCTTCATTTTACAGGTGAGAAACCTGAGACCCAAGGAGGTTAAGGGACTTGCTGAAGGTCACACATGTAATGGGTGTCAGAGGTGGGATGCACCCACATCAGTGACATAATGGATCCTTAAAGTACTGAAATATTATATGTTTATTTTACTACAAGGTAAAATAAAGTGAAAAGTACACAGGGGTGACAAAGGCCTATGAGAATGTGTGTCCCATGAGAATAACTGTTCACTTTTCTTTTTGTGTCCCCAGTAATTAGCTCCATGTTTTGAACATAGTAAGTGCTTAATAAATGCTTTTTATTTCATTTATTCAGTTAGTCAATAAGTATTTATTAGGTGCCTTCTCTGTGTTAGGCGCTTGGCTAAGTGCTGGGCACGTAGAGGCAGGCAAACAACAGTCCCTGAATTCATGGAGCTCACAGTCACCTAGGGAAGACAACATGAAGATTGTTGTACAAAAAATACATACATGGAATAAATTAGAAATAATCAAGAAACGGCAGGCACCTAGTTGTTCATTCCTTCTCATCCATCCATCTAATGATCTTATTTATTATTTTATTTTATATATTATTTTATTATCTACTTACCCCTGCCCTCTGCCCCTCTCTCCCTCCATGTACTCGGGTTTTCCCAAACACTGACTTCCTTGCCATTTCCATCTGATTTTGAGCATTTTCACTGGAGTGTTTTCCTGTCTTCCTGGAACTCTCATCTCTGTTTCTTGCCTTTCCTGGCTTCCTTTAAGGCCCATCTAAAATCTCTCTGTCTAGAAGAATCCATCTTAATAGCAGTGCCTTATCTCTAAGATTAGCTCCAATTTATCCTGCATGTGTAATTGTTCGAATGTTATCTCCCCTTTTAAGCTGAGTTCATTAAGGGCAGAGACTGTTCTTTGTCTTTCTTTGTATTGTGGGCACTTAGCTCAGCGCCTGGTACATGTATACTTGATAACTCACTGACATAGGTTGAAACCTTGCTACAACTCAATACATCTTTGAGAGTTGTGTCTGAAAAATTAATTGCTCTGTGTCCAACCTAGTTTTTTTTAACCTAAAATGATAGAGGAATACTTGGTTCCTCCATCCCAGATTGAACAACAAGAAAATGTACATTTTCCTTCTTGATCTGGGTTTCAACCACTTTGCTTGTCAGTGAGATTATGGGGAAGGTGGCCTAGATGTTCTGTCCCTGATGATGCAAATCAGGGGATTTATAGCCAAAAATTGATAGTGCTAAAAGGAAATGTAACATAAAAAAGGATTTAAGAGAGTTCTGCTGAGTTTCAGGAGCAGAGAGGGGGGGAAAAAGCCAGGGCCATTCTGTGAGCAAATCACATTATAGAGAAACCAGAGGAAAAAAAAAGCCAATATAAGAGAGGCAATTGTGGGCACTAATGAAAAGCTGTGAGAAAGAAAAATCAATAATCCCCTGTACATCGCTGAACACCTTCCTTTGGGTTCAGAGATGTGGTGGTTTCATAGATCGCAGCTCTGTGTAGGGGGAGGGGAATGAGAAACAGGAGAGATGAGGGAAGTGGGGCATGGGGTAGCTGGTTCCATGCAAAATGGTGCGTGTGTGCCTAGAAGTGGCTGAGATGAATGGTAGCATAAATGTAGGTAACTGCTGTTCTCCCAGGGTGAAGGAGTTGTGGGATAGGAGGACATGAAGTCAGTGTTAGTTAGGGAGGGTTAATATAGTCATGGTGAGAATATTGACCCACTCACAGAGAGATAAGGGAAACCAGAGAATTGTTTAGGAAAATGGATAATGGGAAAAACCGGGAGTCATGAATGGTTAAACTGAGGAGGGTCATATGCAATATTAAAATAATTTTAAACTAATGCCTTTTGTCATGGGCATTTCTTTTTAAAGTTAATCAATTTATTGATTTTTGGTTTTCAACATTCACTTCCACAAGATTTTGAGCTCCAAATTTTCGCCCCATCTCTCCCCTCCCTGCCCAAGACAGTGTGCATTCTGATGACCCCTTCCCCCAAGCTGCCCTCCCTTCTATCACACCCCCTCCCTCATCCCTTTCTCCCGTAGGATGAGAAGATTTCTATACTCTATTGACAGGTATTTCTTGATACAGCATAATGTCATGCCACATTGAACTCTCCCTTGTCAGAAAACAATTAAGGAACCCAACAGACAAAATGATCATGTTTAATAGCAGATGCACCATTATGTACTCACAGTCCACCACGTCTCTATTTAGATAAGGAAGGTGTATTTCGTCACTTCTTGAACCTTGATTGCTCATGGTAATTAATCAGTTTGGCTTCTTTCTGTGTTTTTATTTTTGTGATGGTATTCACTGTGTGTATTATCCTGTATGTGCTTACTTAAATCTATTCATGAATCTTCCTATATTTCTCTAAATTTCTCATAATCACCATTTCCTATTGCTTAATGACATCTCACTGAACTAATATAACACATTTTGTTTTGCTGTTCCCTAACTGATTGGCATCCATTATGTCCTTTTTTTTTTGCTACCACAAAATTGTTACTATGAATATTTTGGTAGACATGGAATTCTTTCTCTCTGCCTTTGACCTCCATGGGTTATATGCCCACTAGTGGGATTGCTAGGTCAAAGGGCATGCACAGTTTAGTGACTTTTCTCATATAATTCCAAATTGTTTTGCTGAATGGTTGGACCAGTTCTCAGCTCCACCAACACTGTATTATTGTTCCTCTCTTCTGTAGCCCTTTCAATATTGACTGTTTCTGTCTTTTATTATCTCAACTACTTTGAGCTTATAGCATGGCATATTAACAGTGGTGTGGATCTAGTATGAGAAGGCACTAGAATAATGTTTTCAGAAAAGGAGAGCTGATTAATTCTTTGGGATTTCCTGTTCAAGAAGGCTAGGGGTAAGGATGAGGCAGCTGTTTTTTTGGGGGGGAGGGGGGGAAGGTGATAGTGGTGGCAGTAGAATGTAAAATTGAAGCCTAAAACTCTGTATAATGCAAATTAGTATTTAAAATAAAAATAAAAATTTTCAGTGCCAATCTTTTGGAATTTTTTTTACTGGTTTAAGGTAGTGATCTGAGACAATCCCTTTACTGGTCTAAGACAATGCCACCAAACTTTAATGCACAGTCTTATTTACTAAAAGGACTCATTTAAGCTGGAAAAATGATATCTTATGGGTTTCACATGTGTGGAAACTAGAATAAAAATTTCCAATACTTTGTAATCTTTTCCACTTTGCTGGCATAGTGTGCCTTTTAGCAAAGGGCACATCAACAAAGACAAACTAAAGAGGGAAGCAAAGTACATGGGGATGATAAAGGCCAACATAGTCAATAGACTGATACTGTTTATCACCAATCACTTATCCTGATGGCAGCAATGATGGTGAGGGGAAATGGCCTGCTCACCCATGTAACCATACCAATTGTTATAATCAGCTAGTTGGCCATAAACTACAAACAAAATCAATCCAAGAGAGACATAAATACATACACAATAGTACAACTTCCTTGCTATTGGTCCTCATCTTTTTGGCATTCAACCAGATCTAGGCAACCTCAATAAGTGTGAAGCTTGTAATAAAAGGCCCAACTCAGCTTCTGAAATAGCTAATCCTTTTATTTCCGTTTTAAAAATTTCTTCTACTGTCATTTTCATATGACTATCTTCCTCATTAATACAGAACAAAATTCCATTTGTCAGGAATATTTGTTCACAGGAAGCTCTGAAACAAAACAAATTGGTTGTATATAAAAAAAGAACGTTGTCTGGTCATTAACCGAATTTATATGACAACAATTACCGAAAAAGTACATGGTATTAGAACAAATTGGGATCAAAGACATCAAGCTTCATAGTACTAATAAACGACAGAAGTGACTTTCAACTCTTTAAGCAACCTCTCTTATTCTGAGTCTAATAAATCTGAATGCTGAACTGCAGCCCTGATGGAGCAGTCAAGTGGTCCCTAGTTGAAACTAAGACTATTTAAATTTTATGCTTTTATTTTCAGGTGTTGCCCTCTGGGGATCAATGTGAGTCTCACAGAGTCCCTGGTATTTGCCATGAGTAATTGGATTGATACTTTCAATTCAACTCAAAAAGCATTTGAGTGCTTGCTGTGTGAGAGGCACCATGCTAAGCACCAAGGATACAAAGACCAAAAGAAAAACAATCCTTGCTGTAAGGGGCTTGACGTAGACATGCACTAACTTTCAAATACGGGGCCAGGCAGATTTCCATGTAGTGATTTTAAAACTAATTAAGATAGAGATGCATTTTATTATGATTGATTCGGTGAAGTGGATATATGTCATCAGGATGTAGTGGAAAGAGTACTAGAATTGGAGTCAGAGAACCAGGGTTTAAATTCTGGCTCTGCCACTTAATATATGTGTGACTTTGGACAAACCATTCAATCTATTTCAGTTGTTTTTTTTTAGTTCTGTCTGATTCTTTGTGATCTCATTTGGGGTATTTTTGGCAAAGACCCTGGAATGGTTTGCCATTTCCTTCTCCAGCTCATTTTACAGATGAAGGAACTGAGGCAAACAGGGTTAAGTGACTTGATCAGGGTCACATAGCTAGTAAGGGTCTGCGGCTGAATTTGAATTAAAGAAGATGAGTCTTTCTGACTTCAGGCCTGGCACTCTTTCCACTGCACCATCTAGGTGCCCAAAATTAAAATGAGGAAATTGGCTAGTCCTTAAAGCTCATTAAAGCTCTAGCTCTGTGATTCATATCAAATAGACAAAATATACAATTTAACTATGTTTCAGATTTAGAACTCTAGAAGGAATATTTAAGATCATATAATCCAACTTTTTACAAAGAGAGAGGCTCAGAGAGGTGGGATAATTTATATCAGGTCATATAGGTCATTCCCTGACTTCAGGTCACTGTCCTTCCACACCATCTATATAGACTTTTCTTCTATCTTTGGGTACTTTCTGCTATAGTGGCCACTGCGCCCAGCTCTAATGTATTCTTTTACTGACTCTTGTTACCAGAGGGAATTCTTAGGGGGTCTTAGAATCTCTTGAACTCACCTAGTTGAAAAGGTACTTCTGTCTCAGATTACCAATTTACCTAAAAGCAGGAAAAAACCAAGTTTTTAAAAAAAGATGCCATGTTAGGAGCAGCTCGGTGGCACAGTGAAGAGAGCACCAGCCCTAGAGTGAGGAGGACCTGAGTTCAAATCTGGCCTCAGACATTTACTTACTAGCCATGTGACCTTGGGCAAGTCACTTAACCCCACTTGCTCTGCTTTCCCCCCTACCAAAAAAAAAAAGATGTCATGTTTTCATAGTCTCATGGTAGCCAGGTGAGACATAATAAGGCAGCCTCTCTTCCAATCAACTGGCAACTCACATTGATCCTTGCCTCATTCACCATCAGGAAAGAAAAGAACAGAGATTAGATGGTCATCACTTTTATGGGGAAACTCAGTTCCTTCTTACGCTGCTAGCTCCTCAGTCATGAATGACTAGAAATAGGTTTTCAGAGTTCCATATGTTGGATTGGAGCCAAAGAGAGAATATCTTCACCTGCTTTATATAACCTACCAGAAAGGGAAAAATCTAAGAATGCTCCAAGGACCGTGAGCTTATTGGCCAGTCTCCCCATTACAACATATGAAACTGGGTGGGGTGAGGCTCTGAAAGGAAACAACGTCCTAAACTTATAAAATATGTAGGTCATGACTTCAAGCTTTTACTCTGTGTGTCATTTGGCTGATTTTGTGAAATATTGCTTGTTTCTTGAAATCTGCTTGCATCAAATAAGAAAACAGTCTGTTTAAAAGCACAAAGATCTTTTTAACAGAAGACACGTCTATGTGCTGGACACTTTATCAATATTATCTCATTTAACCCCACAACAACCCTGAGAGGTGGGTACCATCATTACACCCATTTTGCAAATGAGAAAATCAAGGCAAACAGAGGTTAAGTGACTTGCCAAGAGTTCCATATCTCTTGCAGCGATGCAGTGAACTCATCATAAAACAATTTTTCTAAATAAATGCTAGCGTATAACCTGCAGAGGCAAAGACCACATTGGAGCTAATTCTAGTTTAGTCAGTTATCATTTTATACTGTTAATAGGGTCACCCAGCATGGTTATCATTCATAAATCCACACCATCCATCAGAATATATCTGGGCTTACAGGACTCCTATTAGAAGTTGATCATCAAGATTTATGGAATGAAAACATTGGAAATAACCTCAAAAGAATCCCAGCTCTGCTATATTAGGTAGCTATATGGTGTATCGTTAGAACACTGGGCCTGGAGTCATGGAGACCTGAGCTCAAATCCAGCCTCATAACCCTCCTAGATATGGAACTCTTGGCAAGTCACTTGACCTCTGTTTGCCTTGATTTTCTCATTTGCAAAATGGGTGTAATGATAGTAACCACCTCCCAGGATTGTTGTGGGGTTAAATGAGATAATATTGATAAAGTGTCCAGCACATAGTAGGTCCTTTATAAATGTTTATTACCTTCTTTCAAGTCATTTAAACCTCTCTAGGCCACAGATCACTCTTCTATAAAATGAGAGAGTTGAACTAGATGATTGAAGTCACTTGCAGCTCTTAATCTGTGATATTGTTTTATTTTGTGATTCTTTTCCTTACATAATTTCAGAGCTGCTTGATTTATGACTGCACACATCTTTCAACATTGCATTATAATTATTTGTTCACGTTTTATTTTTCTCATACTTGACCATAACTCCTTGAGATCCAATATTCATTTTTTTATGTTATTGTGTTCTTTCTACAACCCTAAAAAGCCTTGATTAGGGGAACTTGTTAACTTTTACTGAATTATATCTGTTGAACTGAACTTCTTGGCAGTTTATATTTGTTTGTGATATAGTAATTTTTGGAATACTGGAGAAGGAAATGGCAAACCACTCCCGTATCTTTGTCAAGAAAACCCTATACAAGGGCGTGAAGAGTCAGACATGATTGAACAACAACAAAATGTTTTTAATAGATTTACTAATGTTGATCAAATCTGATACATTACTGGAATTAAACAAGACATAGTAGAGCTAGAATTGAGGCTGGAAAACTAGATCTTTATTATTATTTTTTTTAATTTATAAGACCTTAAATTTAGAGAAGTCATAGCAAAAAACAAACACCGTTAACAGGCATGAGTGGGGTGGCTATAGTTCTTCTCATAGAAATGTATGAGTGGGAACAGTAGAGTCCCCAACATTACCTCTCATAGGTAACCCCTCTTCACACCTTACATCATTGCAGCTCCTCTGGTGAACAGGATTCATCAACTAAAAGACTGGTCTTACCATGTGCTGATAATTATTCCCTACTAGGATCAAGGGAAGTTAGAGACTGAGATAATCTCCTTTTACCTTGACCCCACTGTCCCAGGTGACTCCCATGTGAGCCAACATTAGGAGGGAACATGGAGAAAAGGACTCAGAAGGGACCTCCAAATTCTTAAAGCTTCAAAGAATGCTGCACTTTTAGGAAAGAGTTGGGCAGGACACCAAGGGATAGATTCAAGTGCTTAGAACACAGATTTTTAATCTGGGATCTGTGAACTCAGATGCAGAAAAATTACATATTTATTTTCATTCATCTTTGGTTTCCTTGGTAATCTGATGTATTTTATTTTATGCATTTAATAATGTTATTCTGGGAAGGGGTCCTAAGTTTTCACCATTACTGCCCAAGGGATCCAGGATACAAAAAAGGTTAAGAACCTCTGGTTTAGACAGCATTTATTTTTGCCACATGAATGCTGAGACTTTGACCCCTTCTGATTGAGTACCAGAACTTGCAGAAGGAAAACATCAATGAGGATGGATACTCTTTCCTACTAGCACTAGCATGGACTAAGAATTACGACACCCATCCCAATTTTCATGTCTTTTTTTTTCTGACATGGTCTTCTCACAATTTCTCATCCACTAGCCTTCTGGAGAAAGTTGGTCCCCAATGATTTTCAGCTTCTTTTCTGGGAGCACTTATCATCCAGAATGTAATAATATCTTCATTCCAAAGAATTCTGTAGTCTTCTGGGAAATGTGTTCCCAAAGAGAACAATGCTCAAATTGTTAGGACGTTTTTCCTAATATCAGGCTTAAATTAGGCTCTTTGTATCTTTTATACATTTCTTCTGAAAGAGAACACCCATAAACAAAAATGAAATTCAAATAAAGAAAATGAAAAAATGTCGCCTAAGCAAACATAAGCTCTAAAGCATTCAAAATTTCTTTTTAAAAGTGCATTTTAAAGATAAGGCTTCCCTTAGTCATATGCCCAATTGATAAATGGTCTAGGGTTATGAACTGGCAGTTTTTTGACAAAGAAATCAAAACTGCATACAATCATAGCAAAAAATGCTCTAAATAATTTTTGATTAGAGAAATGCAAATTAAAACAGCTTTGAGATATCTTAAACTTATCAGATTGGCTAAAATGCTAGATGCTCATCAATTGAAGACTGGCTAAACAAGCTGTGATATATGATTGTGATAGAATACTACTTTGATGTAAGAAATGATGAGCTGGTTGATTTAGAAAAACACGGAAAAATTTGGACCTATGAAGGATGACGTAATCCACCTTCAGAGAAAGAACTGACAAATATAAATATTCATAATACTATTTTAAATATATTTGTATGTTTATAGATATGTCTATATGTGTATATATACATACACACACATATATATTTGTGTTTAATTGTAGTCTTCTCTAGGCTGGGGAAAGGAGGAGAAAAACATAAAATAAAAAGTGCATAGCAGAGAACAAAAGAAACACTAGAAGAAGGAAGCGCAAAAAATCTTGGTAGCTTTGAAAACAATGTGTAGTATTTATTACATAGATTTTCTTGGAATGGAAATTATTGTTTTGTATTGAATTCCTTCTTATGTTCTGCTGTGTACACAGAAATGTTCTTTTTCTTCTTTTCTCATTTTGTATTTAAGTTTAAAATGGACAACAACAACAAAAGATGAAGCTTCCCAAAAGGGCAATGGAGAGGCACATGGTGGACATGAGTAGATAGCAACATATTATCAACCAAAATTTGTGCAAATGACCTTTAGAATGTCATTAGAGAAATGTGGGAAAGAAGGTGGGTTAGTCAGTGATGAGAGCAAGGGCTGGATATATTGCATGTTCCCTTAGTGTCTACACAACAAAAAGAAACCTAGAGGAAAACTTCCAGCATACTAGATGGACCCCCTGTGGAATATAAGTAGTCAGGTGGTACAGTGGATAGAGCACCATGCATGGAGTCAAAAAGATTTGAGTTGATTTGTAGCCTGTGTGACTCTGGACAAGTCACTTAACTTCTGTTTGCCTTGGCTTTCTTCACTGTAAAATAGGGGTAATAATAGCAGCTACCTCCCAAGGTGTTTGTAAGGGTCAAATGAGATATTTGTACAGTCCCTGATACATAGGAGGCTCTTACAAGGGCTTGTTTCCTTCCTTCTTAGTACTGATTGAAACTTGATATTTATATGTAGAATTTTATTTACTTTCTGGTTTGGGGCTTATACATTTTTGAACTGGGAAAATGATTGTTAGATTGAATTGGGAAGAATGATAAGGCAGATGATACAACTTCAGTTCCACGTTTATGCTTCCTATCAGGGACAGAGGTATTTTGATAGACCAAAAGTCACATACAACCAATAGAAAGGGAGAGAGACTTCAGCTTGGTATCAAAGAAAGAAACCTAGATTTATAATTAGATTGTTGTTCAGACATTTTTCCCTCTTTGTGACTTTATTTGGAATTTTCTTGGCAAAGATACTGGAGTGGTTTGCCATTTCCTTCTCTAGCTCATTTTATAGATGAGGAAACTGAAGCAAACGGGATTAAGTGACTTTCCCAACGTCACACAGGCTAGATTTGAAGGCCAGATTTTACTCTAGGAAGATGAGGTTTTCAGACTCCTGGTCCAACACTTTATCTGCTGTACCACCAATCCTACCTGTGTATTCATTGCATTGCATCATGTCTATCTCTACCTCTACCTCTACCTCTATCTCTCTCTCTCTCTCCCTCCCCCCTCCTCTCTGTCCCATTTTCTCTAATAAATTGTTTCCTTCCTTCCCAGTAATAATGGAAACTTTGTATTTACATGTAGAATTTTATATTGTTCTCTGATGAATCTTCCTGGTTCCCAGTGCACTTCTTTATCTATTATACTACTTAGCTGTCCCAATTAGATTATCTGGGTTCAAATCCTGGCTCTCTTCCCTACTACCTGTGTGACTTTGGGCAAGTGACCTCAAATCTCAATTTCCTCATATCTAGAGAGAGTATTAGACTAAATGATTTCTAAATTTCTTCCAGCTCTAAATCCGGTGATCCCATAAGGAAGTGAAAGGGTAGAATAAATGTTAATTAAGTGCCTGAGGGCCTCACCCAGTTAGTGGTAAACAACCAAGCTTATGGGGCCTTTGATTTCATGGGCCTTAAGAGACTGACCCAGACCAAGGGAGTACGAGTTTAATAATTATTCATGGGATCTTCACAGTTGTGAATTTGATCAATGTAGATGGCCAGCCCACCTACTTCAGAGTAGTGCTTTTATTTTGGGGGGGTGGGGGTGGAGTTGGGAAGCTCCAAGAAGGCGGTGACTATTTTGGCTTTTCTCTTTGTATCTCCAGTGTTTGTCACAGTGCTGGCCACATTGCAGGTGCTTAATTAATACTTGTGGAATGAATGAACAGGGTAGGAGGGGGTGTGGGATGAAAGGAAAGGGGGAAAGATAAGAATCTCAATTATCTAGATATTTGCTATATTCCTAAGCTCTCTTGTAATTATTCAATAGGATCCTTTATAATTCATCCACAAGGTAATTTCTACGGTAAGAAACTCCAGTCAAATAACTCTAACAAAATTTTTCTTGTAATGCAGTAGATATTAAAAAAGTCTGAAATAGGCTCAGGATATTGAACCAAAATACACATAAATACTTCTTTCAGTTTAAGAAGCCAAGATTGTAATTGCTGCTTGGAATTAATCTTCCTAGAACTGATTTTTTTAAAAATTGTAATTGAGTAAATAGTAGTAAAAATAATGAAATTTTATTTCTGCTTTATCAGCCTATAGGACTGTAAGGACTATAAGCTTATAGTGTAATGACTGTGACCTTTCCTAAGACCAGATCAAAGGAAAACTTTATCATACTTCGACTCAGAAAAGGGAAAAGGGAAGGGGAGCAACATTTATATGATGCTTATTACATAGTTAATAGGTCTGTAAAGCACTTTACAGGTATTACCTCATCTGCTCCTCAACAAGAATCCTGAGTGGGAGGTGCTATTATTTTGCTCATTTTATAGTTGAGGAAACTGAGGCAGATAAAGGTTAAGTGACTTGGCCAGGGTCACATAGATGTCTGAATTTGGATTTGAATGTAGATCTTTGTGACTCCAGTCCCAGTACCCTATCTACAGACCCCACCTATCTGCCTGCAAACCACATAATGATTTTTCAGCCAGTTGCCAATATCATCAGAATTAGGTTCACAACTGCATAACACCCAAATTCTTTAAAAAATTTTTATTATTTATTTCTAACATTCCTTTAAAAAATTGAGTTCAATATTCTCTCCCTCTCTCTTGCCCCTCTCCCACCCACTGAGAAGACAAGAAATGTGGTATCAATTATATGTAAAACACCCACATTCTTTCTCATCATTTTCCTGAATGTGTGGAATAGAAACCAGGTGCTTTGTGAAGTTAAACCAGTGTAGCACCTGAGATATCCTTACTCATATTTTGGTTCCCAGAGAAGCTATCCCAGTTTCATGGCACTCTCTGGGGCAGCATCCACTGAAAACCATAGCCTGTAGGTCACCATGGGTGTTTGCTTTTACCAGCCAATCAGCCAGCAAACAAATTAGTTGAGAAGAAAAGCCATTTGATTAAGAAGCACAGCAAATAAATTGACAAGATCCCTTATGTACACATGAGATATGTTTTGCTATATTATCATACTACCCGTGAGTATTCATACAGAAAAAAAATGTGTGACCAGGTATCACACATGGAAGACACACAGAATCATTGAATTTGAGAGTTGGAAGGAACCTCAGTGTCCATCTAGTCCAATCCGTATAGGAAGGACTCTGCATAATAATATATCCAACAAGTGTCAACCAGCCTCTGCTCCATCCAAGCGGAGGAAAACCCGTTGCTTCTCAAGAACCATTTCCACCTTTGGACAGCTCAAATGATAGGAAGTTTTCCCCGCTATCAGGTCTAAATTGGCCACTTTGTACCTCTTATCCATTTCTTCTACTTCTTGAAGCCAAATAGAACAAGACATTTCTCCTATACATTATACTCTAAATACTTGAAGACAGTTCTTGTATTTCCTGAGTCTTCCCTAGAATAAAAAGGACCAGTTCCTTCAGCCAACCTTTATGTTACAGGATTCAGATTCTTCACTATACTGGTTGCCCTTCTCTCAAAATTCTCCAGTTTATCAATACTTTTTTTCAACCGTGATGTCCAGAACTGAAGACAATACTCTTCATTTATCACCTAGCTTCTTTACTTGGGATTTCTATGTTATGTACACAGGACCCTTATCATCCTATAAGAGCTCATCAGCCTTGGTGCTCACATCCCTTCAATGCTGTCTGCTTCTCTGATTGGAGAGGAGTGTGACGAGTTCCTCTTAAAACTCCATTTAAGAAGGGTGCCCAGGCTGGTTGCCATTTCTTTTCTTACCTCATGAAAGTTCTCTAGCTCTTGTCTGGATCCCTTCTCCCCACCATTTTCAGTTTATTTTTGTGTCTTGTCTTCCTCCATTAGATTTTAAGAATCTCTTACTTATCTGTATTTGTATCCTCAGGGCATAGCAGAGTGCCTGTATAAAGTGGGCACTTAATAAATGTTTGTTGTCTGACAATATTCCAGAAGAGGTCTGACAAGTTCAAAGTGTGGTAGCACTATCACCTCTCTATCTCTAGAAACTATGCCTCTTATAATGTAGGCAATATTGTACCCAATGGGAACATGTGTATACAGTAAATATGTGTGAAGTGGTATCAAGACACCAGGAGCCCATATGGCTGGGGAACACTTATGGAGGTCATATATTTAGGGGATACGTGTGACCTGGGCATATATATGGTTGGGGAAATTGTTTTTTAATTTTAATTTATTTTCTTGGTTACAGCATTAATTTCCATAAGGTTTTGAGTTACAAATTTTGTCCCCTTCTTTCCCCTACCCCACAGCCCAAAACATTGATCCCACTGTAAGGCCCCTCCTACAATCAGTTCCCTTTTATGTCCTCCTCCCAGGCCCCTCTAGCTTTCTAGTAGGGCAGGGAGGGTCTCCCTGACCCTGTCCCTGTATGTATTGTTTCCCAGTTGCATTTGATTGTATAGCTTTAAATTCTAGATTCTTGCAATTCCTCCCCTGTCACCCACTCCCACTGGAAGAAGCAGCAATTCAATACAGGCTGTACATGTGTAATTACACAGGACATCTCCATGGTGGGCAAATTGTGAGAGGCTGATTGTATGTCCCTCCTTAATATCCTGCACCCCCCCCACCCTTGTTTTGTTCTCTACACTGTCCCT
>JAQQSW010001684.1:0-16654 GCA_028646575.1 Pseudocheirus occidentalis
AGATCAGGGGAGGGGCTTTACAGTGGGATTGCTGTTTTAGGGTTGGGATAGGGGAAAGATGGGAAGAAAATTTGTAATTCAAAAATGTCATGAAGATGAATGATGTAAACAAGAAAACAAATAAAAAATTTTAAAAAGAAAACTAAAAAAAGATTTCATCTATCATTTTGATTCATGTAAGAATAGCAAGAATGGCAGACTCACATACTTTAATTCAAAATACATTCATAACTGAAATATCAGATAAAAATTTTTAAAATACTTCATAACATTAGTTCTGTGTATGTGTCTGAAAAAACACAGTTGAACTTATAGAAAAGCCTTTTTGCAATATTATTTAGAACTGTGCATAGACAATTTTCTTGAAATATAAAGGCAACATTTTCTTGGAGACCAAAGGATTGATTAAACAATATGGTTCGATAATGAAAACTGCAAAACTATACAGTAAAGATTGTCATGTTTACTTGTGTTTGTCTCTTATCCTCCCCTTCTGCTTTTTAAAATGGTAAACTTCTTAAAGTATATGATAAAGTCAATTTTCATTTTCCTATTGCTAGCACCTAAAACAGTGTCTTTTTTAATGTATTAGTCGTGTCAGACTCTTAATGACCCCATTTGTGTTTTGTTTTGTTTTGTTTTTAGGTAAAGACACCAGAGTGATTTGCCATTTTCTTCTCCAGAGCATTTTACAGATGAGGAAACTGAGGTAAACAGGTCACTTGCCCAGAGTCACAAAACTTTTAAGTGACTGAAGTCAGATTTGAACTCAGAAAGACTCATCTTCCTGAATCCAAGCACAAAGCCCTATCCATTGTTCCACCTAAACGCACCACCTTCAATATAGCATGTGGTTACTTATGATACAGAATTAAATTGTCATTGATAGCTTAAGAATCAAAATGTTAATCAATATATTGTAAAAAAGAATGCATATAAAAATAACAGGAAGGCTAAAAGGTCTTTCACTGTTTAAGCATATTAAGTTTAAAACTATTACCTTTATTGGGTATAAAACAGCTCTATAAGAAGTGCTATTTACTTTTTATTTATTTATACCCTGTTTTGTACAACGCAATTCTCAAAATATACCAGGTGAGATGCAATACACAATATGGGATTTCATGGTTTTCTCTGAGCCAACTTTATCATGTATGATTAGCCCTGCTTAGGAGTCAATGACTTTCTCCTTATTTTGAATACTCTCCTGCCATCTAGAGGACAAAACAAGATATAGACTCTGACAAGGAAACAAAAGAGAATATGATTTATATTATTTAATATATTCCAAATTCAGAAAATATAAGTGTAAAAGACACATAAATAACATTGCCCTTGAATGAATTATTTCCCCAAGAAAGGGTCTCTAGATTTAATTGATAAGTCTTCTGATTCGTTAGAAACTGACACATCATTAAATTATCTTTATATTTAATTTACTTATCATTCACTTCATATGTTAAGTTAGGTGCCTCTTACTATTACTAATTCCCTGACAGTTTCTTTATCCAAAGGTAGCTTTTAAATTCAGGAACATACAGCACCAACATCAGAGTCAGTCCAAGACAATGACCTTTTACGTTCAAGACCATAATGTTGCAAGAAGTCAGCTTTTACTTCAGGATCCTGTTAGGACAAGAGCAGCAGAAATAAAGTATAGGTCCATACATTTAGGCCACTGTGACTTAGAACGAAATTCCTTTCAAAGCCCCTACATTGTTTTGTGCTATCCTTTCACCTCTGGATCTCTGTGGAAGGATAACAGAGTAGTTTGCCAACAATAGAAATGTTTTTAAAAAATAACTGAAGTGAATCAATAATAAGATTATATGTAGCAAGGAAGATAGCCTGTGGTCCTCTAATTCTAGTGAGAAGATCTAGATTCAAGTCCTTATTTACCTCTTAGAAAATAAATAAGATGGTAAAGTCAGTCAGACAATGAACATTTATTGACTTATTATGTGCCAGGCACTCTGCTAAGTGTTAAAGGTACAATTAAATAAAACAATAAAGTCCCTGCTCTTAAATAGTTTGCAATCTAATGGAAAAAGACAACAAAGAAGAGAAAGCTTGAAAGGGGAAGATAGGGAAAGATACTCAACGGGCAGCATGATGGAGAAATCCGAAGGCGTGAAATCAGGGAGGAAATGAAGAATTGAGTGATCAGGGCATGTTCCTTAAATGGTAGTTTCAGAAGGAACTCTGTGCTTTGTGGTCAGAGGAGTCCCAGGGGCCCACATTGATTAAAAGTGCGTATTAAAGATGATGAGATTTTGTATCAGTTTTCTAATGTGTTTAATAAGTAAAATAATTCTTACATTAGCTATGTTGGAATTGTTGTGAGTAAAAAACTTTGTAAAACTTAAAAGCATTCCGGAAATGAGCTATGACTTAGCATGCCACATCTACTGCAAGAAATGGTTATCAGAGGTGGCTAGATGCTGCAGTAAATAGAGCACTCGCCCTAGAGTCAGGGGGACCTGAGTTCAAATATGACCTCAGACACTAAACCCAAAAAAAACTAGCCGTGTGACCTTGAACAAGTCACTTAAACCCAATTGCCCTCCAAAAAACAACAACAAAAAAATTTTTTTAAAGAAATGATTTTCAGTGGTTGGTAAGAAGAATAGAAAACAATTTAAAGTATTATAGGATATGAAATTAAGAGAAAGTAGAATACTAGATACAAACATTTATTTTCTAGAAAGCTAGCTTGGTAGATAGGTAGCTATATACAAAAATTCTCGCGTTAATCATTGAGTCCAGCTAGGCTGGTATTGCCTGTTGTAATGCATATCATAAACCATCCATGCTTGCTTATCTTGTGCATATATAATGTGTAAAATATAAAATATGATATAGCATATTTAATTTAATATATAATAAAATATAATAATTTGTAGCAAATAGTATGCATTATATAATATTGTATTATGCAATTAGATTATAAATATGATGTAATACATAAAATAATTTAAAATATAACATAAAAATAATTTAATAAAATATAAAAGATGTGACAATAAAATGAGACAGCTCGTTTATGACCATGGAGTCAGTCAAGAGGTAATTTTCAAGTTTTTCTTGACCTGACTTATTCTTTCATTTGATAGAACCAATAAAAATTGATTCAATTACTTCAGGACAGACCTATAGTCTTCAATATTAACAAAATTAGATATAGTGAAATCCTTGTTGTTCAACATGGCATGAGTGTGGATACAGCCTATTTTCTGTGAAAAGCCCTCTGTGGTGGTCCTAGAAGACATATTCAGAGACAGATAAAGGCCAGAATGATTTTGGAAATCCTCCAGCAAGCAGCTCCTGGTGAATTTTTGTACTACTAATATATTATTCCTTGTCCTAACCTCCATCACCTTTTCTGCACCCCAGGTTTTTCCTATGTCAGTTAATGCTAAAGTCCAATAGCTGCTCTCTTCCTCCCCCTTAGGAACCCTGAAGCTGCTATTACATTTCATTTCTTCTTTCACATTCTGGATTAATTTAAGATCTGACCTAAGACCTAAGGCTGCTTGAAAATGGATTGTGACTTAATCCCCTGGATTTTGCATACATATCATCTGTCTCCTGACTTTTGCTTAATAGAAACCTGACAAATACATCATATATAAGGTATCAATTTTCAGTGAATTTGCATGTGTAGTCATATCTCAGCAAGGGGGATGATGAAAAGGGGAAGGATGGAATGAAGGATCGTGGGAGCAAGAAAAACACTGGGTGGAGGGAAGCCCTTTAACTTGGTAGCTTCACAAATAAAAGTGAACAAGGTTAGGAGCTAATTGTAAGGCAAGGGCCTTGTTGCAGTCACTATAATCACCCCCAGTTGCAGACTTGTCTGGCTCACTCACCTGTTTCGGGAGTGACTTGCTTGAATAGAATCTGTTGCCAAATTAGGAAAAAGATGAATGTATCCCCTTTATATTTCTTCCTTCTCCTCTGCTTCACCATTGTCTGTTCAACGGGCACAACTTACCTTTAAATCTATGTAATTTTATGCTGGGTTTTGTCTCCAGATAAAGATGTGTTTATTTTTTTCATTGCACTCTGAGGGAATGTGTATTTTATATCAGTAGACTATACTATGTAGCAAAGGACAAAACAGAACTTGTGTACAAATAGTCCTACAATTACCCATGAACCTGTATCAAATCTATCTTTCTCTCTAGCAACACAGAGGACTTCACAGTCACTCAACATTCAGAAATATTGAATACAGACTGCATTGTTCTTTTGAGGAAAGAATTTAAGGATTTTATAATGCTTCAGAATCATTACAAATATCAATTTTTATTGCCACTGATATCACAGAGTTCTAGCTAATTAACAAAATAGCCCAGTTTACATAATATAAACAGAGCCAACATGGTATACTAGACAGATTTCTGGGATAAAAGCAAGTAATACCTGGATTCAAGTCTGACCTTTGACACATATTGACAGTCTGCCTGTGGTAGCAAATACCCTAGCATACCCAGTATGGCCTGTTAACACAGGTTAAAGGAAAGACATCTTTAAAAGGGTTAACAATCTTTCTTTAATTAATAGATACATAAGTACATTTTAGTAGAAAGAAAATAATTTACAGGGCAGCTAGGTGATGCAGTGAAAAGAGCAACAGCTCTGGAGTCAGGAGGACCTGAGTTCAAATGCAGCCTCAGACACTTGATCACACTTACTAGCCATGTGATTTGGGGCAAGTCACTTCACTCCAATTCCCTCCAAAAAAAAACTTAAAAAATAATAATTTACACTTTTATTAGCTTGTGTAGTATTTACTTCTTCTTTACTTTCTTATCCAAGAAGGAATCCAGTAGATAGTGCTCCAACTGTATAAACAGAATAATAAAACCCTTTACATACACCACTAGACCAGGAGTGTACCAACATCAGAGTAGCCAGGAGGCTCTTAACAAACAGCTACTCAGAGTCCCATTCTGTAAATTAAAAGGTCCTTTTCATGAGCAAGCCCCCAAAGTAAAATACCAGCCTCCAAGTACATATAGTTTTCAGTTTATAGGCACAGAGCCAAAAGGCACCACAACCTTCCTGACTCACTGCCTAATTGGCTCAGTACCAAAAGGTGTGGAAGCCTTCCTGTAAGCAAGTCTTCTTGCAAGCTTCCCAAACCTCCCCATAAGCAAGCTTCCCCCTAAGCAAACTCCTCCCCCAAGGCAATATAAATTTCCCTTTATATATAGTTTTTACCTGATGGGCTCTATATGTCTCAGCATGTGTCACAGTTTTGAACTGGGCTAGAGCTCAAAGGAGCAAAACATCCATGCTTGAAATATTTGGGTACCTTTAGACCTGGAAACACTGCCCCGGTTGCAAGGAAAAAAAGGAACATGTGATTACATAGGCCCGTTTTTGTTTTGTTTCTTTATTTTTAGTTTACAACATTTATTTCCACAAGATTTTGAGTTACAAATTGTCTCCTTGTATTTCCCTCCCCACAACCCCAAAACAGTAATCCCACTAAATACCCCTTCCCCAAATTAAGCATTTGATTTTAAATCTTTGGATTCTAGATACTTTCCCTTCTTCCCTTGTCACCCACACTTACTAGGAAGATAAACAATTAAATATAGGTTGTACATGTGTAGTTACAAAAACATTTCCATAGTGGATATAGTGTGAAAGACTGACTATATTTCCCTCCATCCTATCTTGCCCCCCACTTGTTCTATTTTCTACTTTGACTCTTTCCTTTTTCAAAAGTGTGTTTCTAACTACCCTCCCTCTCAATCTGCCCTCCCTTCTATCATCCCCCTCTCATCCTCTTCTCCCCTTACTTTACTGTAGAGTAAGATACTCAATTTAGTGTGTTTGTTATTTCCTCCTTAAGCCAAATTCAATAAGAGTAAGGTTGACCCATTCCCTTTTGTCTTCCTGTTCTTCCCCTCCATTATAACAGTTTTCTCTTGCCTTTTTTATATGAGGTAATTTACCCTATTCTTTCTCTCCCTTTCTCCTCTCATTATATTGCTCTCTTACCTCTTAATTTTAATTTTTAGGTATCATCTCTTCCTGTTCAATTGATCCTGTGCTTGCTTTGCTTCCACAGCTTGCTCATGTTGCCAGTCAATTACTTGACTTTTGAGCTCTTTGCCATGGTAGAACTCTGCCTCCAGAGAGGAGAGCTTTGTCCCAGACTGATGGATTTTTCGCAGCTGCTGGAGCTATTGATTGGGTGCCCTCTCTGCTGCCCCCACTAGCTCTGGCTCACTGGCCACACACCCTGCAACTCAACTCAAGACAGCAATCCAGATCCAAGAAGGTTAGAGAAAGAGTGATTACACTCTGAATGGTCTCTTGGTCCCCCTACAATCTCTAGGCCAGTGGTTCTGGAAGCAGCCACATGGCAGAAGCTACAGTTCCTGTACCTCCACTGTTTCTCACCCCAGGGACTGGGGCTGGACCAGCCTCCGTTCTCCCTACCCCCATTTCAACAAAGTTCCACACTGACCTTTTTCTTTGTCTTTGATGTTTATGGGTTGAGAAGTCTGGAAGCCACCATAGCTCCTGGTTATTCACTCTCCTAAAGCCTTCTCTGGCTGCTACTCGTCAGGGCTGCCCTTAAGTTAAAAACTGCAGGGCTCTCAGGGCTGTGCTCTGCTCCCAGCATGCTTCCATGGATCCTTCCTCTGGGCCTGCTGGCTGTCTTCAGAAGGAGATTTGTTTTTTTTCTGTCACTTTGTGGGTTCTGTAGTACTAACATTTTTAGAGTTATATTTTATAGGTATTTGAGGTGGTTGTAGGGGAACTCACAGAATTTTCTTACTTCTATGCTACCATTTTGGTTCTGCCCCCTAACATAGGCCTGTTAATGGATGGGGAAGATCTTATATTCCATTAACCCAATAAGACCTCATGAGAGACAGTGTAATATAAAATAAATCTAAATTAGGACAAGATTTCAGAGTCTTCAAAGCCAAGTTAAAGAGGATTATCCTCATTTGTTAGGCAAATGTCACAGCCAGGAAAAGGATGGATTAGAGGAAGGAGACTGAAATTAGGAAGAATTTATAGAAAACAAATATAGTAATCCAGGTAAGAGATAATAAGTCTCTGAAGTTGCAGTAGTGGCAGATGTCCCCTTTTGTTTCCACTGATTCATGTAGGGGTCTTGTGTATTTCTGCATGATTAATCAAAACATTTTCCCTAATGGAGAAAATATATACTTCTTTCAAAAGTATCTGAGAATTGACAATGGTTTCTGAGGCTACTGCTTCAAATAAAATTTGAAAGAATAAGATTGTGTTAGAAGAGACTCAGACATCATCTAGTTCAATCCATACTTATACAATAATAACCTCTGTAGCATCCTGACAATGACATATGACCAACACTGGTAGGAATTCACTATTAATCAATCAACATTCATTTATAAAACCCCTACTCTATGACAGTGGATGGCACTGTCATTGCTACCACTTTAGTTTAGGCCTTCATCACTCATTTTTCCTACTCTATTCTTTCCCTTCTCTATTCTATGTCATAGCTATTCTGTAAAAACTTCACTAGGCTTTTTTGCCAGTTCAACAAATTATAAATTTCTTAGTCTGACATTCATGGCCCTGTAACAATAATGCAATATTCACAATCCCCACAGTGGTTATGAATATGCTGGCATAATTGTGAATCACAAATTGTAGCATACTCTCTACTTGAAGGGCAAAACCAAAGCCTTTATTCAGAAACCAGAAAACTAAGTCCAAGAACCAGAAAACCAAAGTCATTACAGTAGCCACAAAGTTGATACACATGGTTAATGCAGTAAACACCCCCATTCCCAAGCCTTCACAACAGAACAAGATCCCTGAAGCAGAGATCCTCCTCTCTTACTCAAAGTAGCTCCTCAGCCTGGTTCTTGGAAGTTCTCAGCAGAAATTCCCAAATGAAAGCTCTCAGCAGAAGAAAGGGCTCAGCAGAAGCGCCAGCCTCCAGATGCTTACCCCAGGAAATTCTGCCATTCCCAGCTGGGTCTTTTCCTTATATATTCCTTAGCTCCTCCCTGTTCTGCCCCTTCCTTTTACATCATCAACTTCTTCTCAAGGTGTTAACTACTTCTGTGTTAATTAAATATATTAAACAAGGTGTTAACTTGAAACATGCTAAATACCTGCTTACTTTCCAATACAGAGGGGCATGGAATATCTTCAGATTCCATTAACATTAGAAGCCCTTAACTTTCATGTCAATTTAAGTCAACATGGGAATAAGCACTTATTCAACACTTATTATTTTCAAGGCACTGTGTTAAGTACTAGGGATATAAATATAAGCAAAAGGAAAGATAGTCCCTGCTCTTGAGGAGCTTACATTATAACTGAAGAAAATAACATATAAAAATCAGCCGAAATGGAGGTGAATAGCAAGAAGTTACCAACTTGGGAGTATTCTGGAGAAAGTCTAGAAAGCCAGGAACAGTCTGAAGACAAAAAAAATATGGCTGGCCTGTTCACTTTCCTCAAAATTGAATTTCTGGAAACAAACAGGAAAAAGGCTCAGGCAGAATGAACTTCTGTAGCAGCAAGAACTCTAGCACACCCAGGATGACTGCTAGCACATGTTCTTTGATCTGCTTTTTAGAAGGAAAGCAGCTCAAAAAGGGCTAACAATCGGGGTTTCTAGGTGGTGCAGTGAATAAAGCACTGGCCCTGGAGTCAGGAGCACCTGAGTTCAAATTTAATTAACATTTACTAGCTGTGTGACCTTGGGCAAGTTAATTAGCCCCAATTTCCCTGCCTTCCTACCTCTCCAAAAAGCAAAAAAATAAAAATAAAAAGGGTTATCAATCTTACTTCATTCAAACATTTATATATCTCAATCACTTAGCTCAGGAAAAAGTCAGTGCCCTGAACTTCAGAAAAATACAAACAAAAGTTACATGCAGACAAAAGAAATACACACAGGGAAAAGAAAACATTTCAACAGACAGAACTTCTTGCTGTCTGACCATTACATTCATACAGTGTTAGTTACCAGAGAGAGAAGCACCAGCATTTGAGTTTTCAAAGCCAGGTGGCTCAATGGCTGCCCAGAGTCTCATCTGGCCAAATCACAAAAAAATCTTCCCATAAATGAGCCCCAAGACAAAAACCTCATGTCAGGGTATAAATTTAGCCTTCTCCAGGGTCAGAAGACATCGCAATCTACTTGATTTGCTGCCTAATTACAAAGTAACAACAGGTGTGCCTTCCTTAAAACTAAGCCTCACCTTAAGAAAACTTCTCTTGTTGGCCTCCTAGTGAGGTCCATTAAAGGGAAGGGAAGATTTTAAAATCCCCTAGGCCTATTAAGTAGTAGGGAAGATCTTTAAATTCCCTTATCATTACAGATTCTAAGGTGAGAAAACCAGGATCAGGGTGAACGTCCAGGGTGAGAAAGATGCTGTGGCATGGTGGAGAAATTCCACAGAGTGAGGAATGAAGACATGGTTGACCTGAATACTTTACTCAAAATGGAGGTTCTAGGAGGAATTGATGAATCAGAGGAAGAGGCCACAGGGGCAGAGTTTACTACCAGGGTAGTAAATAGAAAATAGTATGCTCCAAGAAGTATAATTGTAGTGATAAATCTTTGTGCTAGCAAAAACCATGTGGAAAAACATCTTACCTTTCATTGGAGAGGTAAGAGACTATTGGTATAAAATACTGCATACACTTTCAAACACTGGTTTTGCTTAAATGTTTTTCTTTTGTGATAAGGAAAACTCCATTGAGTGGAAAGTAGAGAATAGGAAATTAAAACATCAGTAAAACTGTTTAAAAATAAATTAATTAAATGATGTGAATTCCTTCACATTAAATTAAATATAATGGATTTGAAGTAGATACTGAAAATCTGGTTTTTTTTATTTTTGTTTGTTTCTATTGGTTTATTGTTTGTTTTATTATTCCCTTGCAGTTTTATTGCAGGGAATTAAAATGCAATATTTCCAACATGTAGGATACTGATATTTCTGAATCTATTATGATGTAATATAATGTAATATAATATAATATAATATAACATAATGTGATATAACGTAACGTAACATAATGTAATGTAAAGTAAATAATATAATGGAGTAATAGTCTGCATCTATTCTTCCTTGTGAAGGCAAAAAACAAAGGAACATCTTTCATATACTCTGTGTTGATCATCATGACTATTTTGAGTAGGGATAACCAGTCCCGTTTATTTCTCTTTTTTCCCCACTTAGTAGTATTTTATTTTTCCCAAATGCAAAAATAGTTTCAACATTCATTTTTTACAAGTTTTTTAGTTCCAAACTTTTTTCACCCTTCTCCACACTCTCCTTCCCAATCTGATATAGGCTATGCATGTACAATAATATTAAGCTTATCTCCATATTATTCTTATTTTGAAAGAAGAATTTTTAAAAGGGAAAACAATGAGAAAGGGGGAAAAAAAGGAGAAAATAGTATGCTTCAATCTGTATTTGGACTCCATAGTCCCCTACCCCCTCCCAGATGTGGACAGCATTGTTCATCATGAGTCCCTTGTAATTGTCCTATATCATTGTATTGCTAAGAGCTAAGTCTATCGAAGTTGTTTGTCACACAATGTTGCTGTTACTGTGTACAATATTCTTCTAGTTCTTCTACCTTCACTTACCATCAGTTCATGTATGTCTTTCCCAGTTTTTCTGAACATTGCCTGCTCATCATTTTTTATAGAACAGTAGTATTCTACTAAATTCATATGCCACAAGTTGTCCAGCCATTCCCCAATTGATAGGCATTCCCTCAATTTCCAATTCTTTGTTACTGCAAAAGAGCTGTTATTATGATTTTCATACACATGGGTCCTTTTCCCTTTTTTTATCTTTTTGGAATTCAGTCCTATTAGTAGTATTGCTGGATCAGAGGATGGATATATACAGTTTTATAGCTCTGTGGGCACAGTTCCAAATTGTTCTCCACAGTTGTACCATTTCATAATCTACCAACAATCCAGTAGTTTTCTAATTTTCCAACATCTTCTCCAGTATTTGCCATTTGTCCTGTTTTATCATGTTAGCCAATGTGATAGATGTGATGTGGTGCCTCAGAATTATTTTGATTTGCATTTCTCTAATCAATAGTGATTTAGAGGATTTTTTTTCATATGACTATAGAGATTTTTAATTTCTTCATCTGAAAACTGCCTGTTCTTACCTTTTGACCATTTATCATTTGGGGAATGACTTGTATTATTACAAATTTGACTCAGTTCTCTATATGTTTTATAAATAAAGCTTTTATTAGAGACATTAGCTGTTAAAAAAACTGTTTTGCAGCTTTCATTTTCCCGTCTAATCTTGGTTGCATAGGATTTGTTTGTTCACAACTTCTAAATTTGATCTAATCAAAATGATTCATTTTGCATTTCATGATATTCTCTACTTTTTTTGGTCATAAATTCTTCCCTTCTCCATAGATCTGACAGGTAAACTATCCCTTGCTCTCTTGATTTGCTTGTGGTATCACCCTTTATGTCTAAATGAAGTACCTGTTTTGAACATATCTTCATATGTGATGTAAGATTTTTATCTGTGCCTAGTTTCTGCCACACTGGCTTCTAGTTTTCTGAGCATTTTTTTTTCTTTTTTGGTCAAATGGTGAATTCTTATCCCAGAAACTGAAATCTTTGGGTTTCTCAAAGAGTAAATCACTATAATCACTGACTACCATGTCATGTGTACCTAAACTATTCCACTGATCCACTGCTCTGTTTCTTATCCAGCACCAAGTAGTTTTGATGACTGCTTCTTTATAATGCAGTTTTAGATCTGGTAGGACTAGGCTACTCTTCTTTGCATTTCTCTTCATTAATTCCATTGATATTCTGGACCTTCTGTTTTTCCAGATGAATTTTGTTATTTTTTCTGGACATATAAAATATTTTTGGTAGTTTGATTTGCTACTGACTAAGTAAATTAATTTAGGCAGAATTATCACTTTTATTATATTAGCTAATTCTTCCCATGAGCAACTGACAGTTTTCCAATTGTTTAGATCTGATTTTATTTGTATGAAAAGTGTATTGTATTTCTGTTCATATAGCTCCTATTTTTGTCTTGGTGGTAAAACTCAAAATATTCTATATTGTATACAGTAATTTTAAATCAAATTTTTCTTTCTATCTCTTGCTTTTTTTTTTTAGAGGGCAGTTGGGGTTAAGTGACTTGCCCAAGGTCACACGGCTAGTTTTTGTGTGTGTGTGTGTGTGTGTGTGTGTGTGTGTGTGTGTGTGTGTTAGTTAAGTGCCTGAGGCCAGATTTGAACTCAGGTACTCCTGACTCCAGGATCGGTGCTCTATTCACTGTGCCACCTAGCCGCCCCTTTCTATCTCTTGCTACAGGGATTTGTTAGTAATATAAAGAAATGCTGATTATTTATATGGATTTACTTTATATTGTGTAACTTTGCTATAGTTATGAATTATTTCAACTAGTTTTTAAATAATTATCTAGGATTCTGTAAGTATATTTTATATTATTTGCAAAGAATGAGAGTTTTGTTTTTTCATTGCCTTCTTAAATTACTTCAATTTCTTTTTTTCTTTTATTCCTAAAATTAATATTTCTAGTACAATATTGAATAACAATGGTGATAAATGGACATCCTTGTTTCATCTCTCCTCTTATTGGAAATGTTTCTAGCTTATTGCCATTACATGAAAGACTTTTTTATGATTTAGATTGATACTACTTATCACTTTAAGGAAAACTGCATTCATTCCCAAGTTTTCTAGTGCTTTAATAGGAATGAATGCTGTATTTTGTCAAAAGCTTTTTCTGCATCTATTGAGATAATTATATGATTTCTGCTGATTTTGTTATTGATATGGTCAATTGTGTTGATAGTTTTCCTGATATTGAACCAGCCCTGCATTCCTGATATAAATTGTACCTGTTCATAGTGTATTTCCCTTGTAATAAGTTGTAATCTCTTTGCTAATATTTTATTAAAACCTTTGCATCAATATTCACTAGGGAAATTGGTCTATAATTTTATTTCTCTTTTTTGGCTCCTCCCAGTTTAGGCATCAGTACCATATTTGTATCATAAAAAGAATTTGGTAGAACTCCTACTTCACCTATTCTTCAAAATGGTTTATATAGTATTGAAATTAACTGTTCTTTAAATGCTTGGTAGAATTCACTTGCCAATCCATCTAGTAATGGAATCTTTTTTTCCTATGGAGTTTATTGATAGCTGATTCACTTTCTTTTTCTGGAATTCTCTTTTCTGGAAAGAGGTTATTTAAGTATTTTATTTTCTCCTCTGTTAATCCAGGCAATTTAAAAAATTTTTTTAAATATTCATCCTTTCACTTAGATTGTGAGATTTGTTGGCCTAAAGTTGAGCAAAATAGTTCTTAATTACATTTTAATTTCTTCTTTATTTGTGGTGAATTAATCCTTTTTTTATGATACTGGTAATTTGGTTTTCTTATTTTTTTAAATCAACTTATCCAAAGGTTTGTCTATTTTATTGTGGTTTTTTTCATAAAAAGTAGATATTAATTTTTTATTAGTTCAATAGTTTTAATTCCAATTTTATTGATCTCTTTTTTGATTTTTAGAATCTCTAGTATTTAATTGGAGGTTTTTAATTTGTTCTCTTACTACCTTTTTTTTTAATCTGCAAGCTCAATTCATTGATCTCCTTTTTCTGTATTTTATTCATGTAAGCATTTAGAGTTATCAAATTTCTCCTAAGAACTGCTTTTGCTGCATCCCATAAGTTTTGGTATGTTCTCTCATTATCATTATTCTCTTGGATGTAGATTATTTTGTATCCAATTAATTTTTGGTCTATCTTTTCATGGGCTTTTATTACATGTAATTTTTACTACATCATAATCTGAAAAGGATGCATTTAATATCTCTGCCTTTCTTCACTGGACTGTGAGGCTTTTATGCCCTACGACATGGTCAGTTTTTTTGTGTGCCATGTACTGCTGAACAAAAGATAAATTCCTTTCCCCATTCAGTTTTCTCCAAAGGTCTATCATATCTAACTTTTCTAAAATTCTATTTGCCTCCTTAACTTCTTTCCTGTTTATTTAGTGGTTAGATTCATCTAGTTCTGAGAGTGGGAATGAGAGGTACCCCACTAGTACAATTTTGCTCTCAATTTCTTCCTGTAACTCCCTTAACTTCTCCTTTAAGAATTTGGGTGCTATACCACTTGGTACATAAATATTCAGTATCAGTATTACTTTATTGTCTATGGTACCTTTTAGCAAGATGTAGTTTCCTTCCGTTTCTTTCTTAATTAGAACTATTTTTGCTTTTGCTTTGTCTAAGATCAGGATTGCTATCTGCTTTTTATTTTTTTTACTTTAACTGAAGTATAATATATTCTGCTCCAACCTTTTACCTTTACTCCGTGTGTATCAAAAACCTGTTTTTCTAGATCTATTTCATAAAATTATCCTTTCTACATTCTGTAACTTAGCCATTGACTAGTGATAGGGAAATGACTTATGATTTCATCAGGAAAGGAAATTCCTGAGTTAGGAAATTTTCTCTCTCAATACAAGTCAATGACGTGCATTAAGTTTATAGTTTTAGAAATTTACTTAGAGCACTGAGCACTGATGAAACTTGCCCATGGTCACACAGCTAGGGCATTTAAGAGATATACTTTCATCATATGTTCCCTGACTGCAAGACAAACTCTTTACTCACTATATGACTATGGTTCTCTCTTGACACTGTTTTGGTTTGTCATTTCAGTCATGTCTGACTCTCCATAACCCCAACTGGAATTTTCTTTTCAAGGATCCTGGATTGGTTTGCCATTTCCTTCTCCAGTTCATTTTATAGATGAAGAAGAGACAAACAGGGTTAATTGACTTGCCCAAGGTCACATAGCAAGTAAATGCCTGAGGCCAGATTTGAACTCCAGGTGAGTCTTCCTGACTCTCATCCCAGCACCCTATCCACTGTCACACCTAGTACCCTTCTCTTGCCATACCAGACCATAAATTTCCACAACTTCATTCTTGTTGTATTTTTTTTTGACATTCTCCTGCCTTTGCCTACATCTTTCTCTACTTTTAGAATACACTGTTCTTGGCTCTGTATTCTGAAAGCTTTCCCTTCTTTCCAGGCTCGCTTTTGATGCAACTTCCTTCAAGGATCTTGTCATGATATTCCCTATTAGGAGTGATGGAATGTTTCCTGGTATTTCTTTTAGATTCCTTTAAAACTGTGTTTTATGCATTACTCTCCTCCATGCAATTTGCAATCTGACTATACTAGCCAAACACTCTTCCACACATATACACAATTTCCCATCTCATTTACCTCTGCCTTCATACTGATTATATCCATTGCCTGTATTACACTCCTTCCTGACTTTCTTATTGGAAAAAACACAAAAACTAAGGAGTATCTATAGAGTTTGGATGTTCAGAGATGTTATAAAAAGATAAGGGACCAAGAGTTTTCTAGCTCTCCTGAGGATGAAGCTAGTTGCCATGGTATTAAACTGTAACGTGAAATTTTTTAGAAGAATGGAAGACCTTCTCAGAAGTAAAGATTGTTCATCATTAAAATGAGTTATCAAGAAGCCCAGAGATCTTTCAAAACAAGAGAGATATTCATCTTTAAGAGATGGCTTAAATATTGTGCTTCCTGGGAAAAACATGGGTTGAATGCATATTTCAGAGTTCTTCTGTAGTCAGTGATTGTGTGACTCTGAATCAATAGAGTACTCTCTGAATTTCCTCTTAATGATGATTGCAAAAAAATCTGCCCATTGTGATTTGTTGCCAATAGCATGACATAAACTAAAGATCAAAAATAATATTTGGTACAAAAATAGCTATATATCTTTTTTAGGAAACTTGAACAAATCCCCCTTCACCTCTTTCAGCTCACTAGGATAACAATGTCTGTTGTGATTTTTGTTGTTATCATCTCATTCTGAATTAGTACATAATTAAACTAAGGACAAATTACTTCCCTGCTAATATTAATTTGATTCCTTGTAGATTGTGCAAGTAGACAAAGTGATGGACTTTGGAACTGATGAGGAGTATTTGGAAGTAAGTTCATGTTTTTGCAGATTCTCTTAAAATTATTTTGGGACAACCCTATAGCAGACAGAATAACAAAGGCATCATGCACTTCCTCTTGCTCCTATGTGTTGGTACTTTCTTCTGTTTGGTCTTCATATTTTGAAAACTTTTCATTTCATATAGTTCATATAGGACATTAAGAGTATTTGCTATGTAAGAATTACTTTACAATTTTTCTCAAATGTTGAAGGATCAATGTCATTTCTGGTTCTGTATATTCCACTTTTTTCTCTTAATAGTATTTATTTTTTTCCAATTATATGTAGATAGTATTCGACATTCATTTTTTTTGAGGGGGCAAAGCAGAGCGATTGGGGTTAAGTGACTTTCCTAAGGTCACATGGCTAGTCATTGTTAAGTGTCTGAGGCCTCCTTTGAACTCAGGTCATCCTGACTGCAGTGCCTGTGCTATATTCACTGCACCACATAGTTGCCCCTAACAGTCATTTTTTTATTAACATTTTGAGTTCTAAATTTTTCATCTTCCTTCTTTTTTCTCCCCTCTTCCTATATTCCATTTTTCTAGATGGAGAAGAATAATTTAGG
>JAQQSW010001685.1:0-16650 GCA_028646575.1 Pseudocheirus occidentalis
TTCCAGGCAAGAGAAGTGGTGAAGGGTTTGAGATGTGCTGGATCCTATAAACTTCAGTGTGTGCCAGGGACTGCTCTGAAGACTGGACAAGGACCTGGGAGCTGTCTACCTCTGAGGATTGGATGAGGACCTGGTACCTTTCTGCCTCTGAATCCAGGTGACTGTTTGGTGGATTCAGGAGGGAGCTGGGACCATGGAAGGGGATCCAGGGAATCAGAGAGACTACCCTGAGTCAAGATGAAGAAAAGGCCTCCACTTGGAGGTTTGCTGACACCAAGGGGTAGAGGGTTTGTGTGGTTTTCTAATGACTGTATTTGTGATTAATGATATTTAGTCATTGTGAATCTAAATTAGTGATTGATTAAGTTCATGGTTGCCCCATGAGTGGAAGTTTGATTATTATATTGTGACTGATTAAGTTAATGGTTGCCCCATGAGTGGAATATTGATATATTGTGAATTGATTGAATGATTAAGTGAGGATGGTTTCCCCCTTAAGGAAACCAGATGATTATTCTTTTGTTCCACCAATATTACATAATTTTGTTGCAAAAATAGAGAGAATAGACATCCCATCAGACTGATTCAGTGTGACAAATATGATCCCAGTACCCCAAAACAGAAATATCAGGCAAAGAAAGAAAATGATAGAATAATATCACTGATACATATCAAAGCAAACGTGTTGAATAAAATGTTAGCAAAGATACTATACCAACATACTTAAAAGATTCTGCAACATGATCAAATCAGCCTTATACAATTTTAATGATAAAACACAAAAAAATTATTCTACCCATAGACACAGAAAAAGTTTTTGACAAAATACAGAACCCATTTCTATTATTAAAAACATTGAAAAATCATTGGAATAAACAGAAAATCATTAGTGTGGTAAATATTATCTATCAAAAGTCAAGAGCTTATTGGTAGCATTATTGATAGTGGAGAAATATTGGAGATCATTTCTGTAAGTTTATACAAAGTAAGAATGCCCATGGTCATCACTGTAATTTGATATAGGGAGAAAAAGGGGGAGGTGATAAACATTTATATTGTGCCTACAGTGTCAGGTTCTGTGCTAAGTGCTTTACAAGTATTATCTAATTTAATGCTCACAATAATTCTATGAGATAGGTACTATTATTATCCCCATTTTACAGTTAAGGAAACTGAGCCAATCAGGGGTTAAGTGACTTGCCCAGGGTCACACAAGTAGTAAGTGTTTGAGGTTAGATTTGAATTCAGGTCTCCCTGAATCAAAGTCCAACGTTTCAGCCCCTGAGCCACCAGTGGCCTCTAAAGGCTACAGGGGTGGTTGGATATCTCAGTGTAAGACCTCAGGCTCTGAGGGAACTTCAGGACAGATGTTTAAGAATCAGAAGGTTCAACTATCTAACAAAGGCAGGGATGAAACTATTTCCTGATATAGAGGATGCTATTCAAGATTATAATGGGTTACTAAGTGAGAGTGTACACATCTTTTCACTTTCATTCAACAGATGCATGTATTGCATCTATTGTATGAAAAGTATTGGCTTAAAAACAGAAGACGAACACAGGGTGATAGAATTTTTGCCTCTTGGAGCTCTGAAAGTATTTAAAAATAGAAGATTTTTTAAAATCTCTCTAGAATGGTTTGAGTGTCTAAAGTTATGAATGTAGGTTAAAAACCTCATATATGTAAAGGTATAGAGCTTTATTTCTGAAACGGAACATCATTTGATTATGTAAAACCTGGGAGACCATCATGGCAGAGTGAACTTGGCACTGAACTTGGATCCTTAAAATTTGGGTTCAAACTTTTTATCCACAACTTGTATGTATAGATTCTCCTCAAGATTTTGGTGAATTATACAAGTCACTATGCCTCTGAGCCTCTATTTCCCCAGTTTCCACAGTTGTAAATATGGGGATAATAATATATGTATTGCCATAAAGCATTATACAAAAGTTACTTTTTTATGATTAGATGTGATTCCTGAGATAGGCATCATCCCCTATATAGTGGCCCAGCCTCAATTTCCAGAATGTCTAGCTTTTTACATACTCATACTATATCATTCTAGCTTAAATTGTGTCAGATAACCAAAGTTTCTTTCAGCAAGTTCATATTAGTTTAAATTAAAAAACATTGGAGTATCTTATCTTCAAAGTGGCTACGCTACTTTTTTATCTTCCAGCGCTTAGCACATTCCCTAGAATATATTGAGTGCTTAATAAATGTTTGCTGGTTTACTTGTTGACTCAGTTGAATCATTAATAAATCAGAAATAGTGATGCATTAGTAATTGAGAATTCTTGAGGCAGAATCTGACCTGAATAGAAACAACTTCAGAAATGATAGGGACCTAGACCCTAAAAGGAATTTTAATAACAATAATAACAACAATAGCAACAATTAACATTTATAAAAAGTTTACTATGTGCTGGGCACTGTGCCAAGTATTTTAAAATTATTATTTCATTGGATATTCACAACAACCCTGGTAGGTAGGTGCTACTATTATTCCCATTTTACAGATGAGCCAACTGAGGCAAATGGAGGGTAAAGTGACTTGCCTGGGGTCACAGAGCCAATAAATATGTGAGGCCATAGTTGAACTCAGGCCTTCCTGACCTTAACTCCAGCATGCTATCTACTACACCACCAACCTCTGATTTTACAAATTCTATTATCTATTATCAACCAATCAATCAATACTTGTTGAACACAAGATGGAATAATATGGAAAGGGAATAATTGAACATGAACCAGACTGGAAATCAGTCAGGGTTGCAGTCCCACCAACAGCATTTAGGGACATGACCTGAAAGAGGTTGAAATGGACACGGAGTGCAAAACAGAGACCGGAGCCAAGTCAATCCAGGGAAGCATCAATTTATTAGCCAGCCAGCAGCAGCCCAGGAGCTAGTCCATAGGGTCTGCCCTGATCCGATGGTTCAGCGTTCCTTATATACACAAAAACTGCAAGTTTATCTAAGCAAAGCCGAAAGGCATAAGGTTTCTTTGTGTCATCCTACTTCACAGCCCCCCCTGAGGGGCCCCTGTCCTAAGTTATCTAAAGGGCACCTTGTCCCTGGTAAGTTTGCTTCTCCGTCCCTGTCAGTAACAGGAGGGGGTGGGGATCTTGAGCATCCGGGTGCAGATCTGGTGCAGCAGGGTGGAGGTCTTGTGACTTATGCTAGGCCGGGCCTCAGTAGTTTTCCATGTCATGTGTGGGTAACAGGGTGGTAGGGTACCACAGTAGTCATTTCATTAGGCTTGTTTCCCCATCTATAAAATGAAGGGATTAGATTAGATTAAGTCAGAAATTCCTTCCAACAATGACTATGTCATTGTTCTACACAGAATGCAAGATACGTTTGGCAATGAGTGGAATACAAGTATTCTGGTTCAGAAGTAATGAAATTCCATGTGGCTATTAACCCACCAAAGACAGCTCCCCAACATTCCTAAAAGATTATTGACCAAGTCAATGGAATATTTCATTCCTGCTAGATCAGGATGTTGTTGCTCTTTTCATCCTCAGTGGTATTTTGTAATTTTCATCTCTCGTCTGGGTTTATGATCACTTGTTTCCACTTGGCTTCAATCATAGCTAACTGTTTGGTGCTAAATAATGGCCCATCATCCACTTTGTCAGATATATCTTCTGGTGTTCTGTAGAGTTCGGTTCTTGGTTCATTGCTGTCTGTGATTTATGAAATTCTGGTACATGACGTTATTTGTCACCAAAGCCTGCAGGTTCATTGCTATGCTCAGAGCATATAAATACAGTGCTATGCATCAATAGATCTTCCACCACTGTCTTAACTTTGGAATGGTGTTTTGTTGAATTAGGAAAACAGATGTGGCTAAATCATCTATGCCTCAATAAAGAGCAGATTAAACCCCTGACCGGAAGAAGAAAGGTACAAAATAACAACAATAGCAATAATAATAATCCTGGCCTTAGGAGTGGAGCTGCATTGCCCTTGAATAGAATATGCTTAATCCTCCAAATAGCCATGTCACTTTGAATCTTCTGCTCAATATAAATGGAAATAAAATTTCTCCATTTATCAATGGTTTATGACAATGGCATTTTTCTATCTTCCCTATAAATCATATATCCATCTGTATTTGGACTTAGAAACTGCCAGGAGTCCAATTTGTCACTCTTTTTTCCCCTCGTTTATTTTTTTTTATTTTTGGCTTTTGGAAAAAATAAACCTTTTCTTGATTATATAGAGGTATGCAGTGGTTCTCACTAAACATAAAACCAATAACCATAAACTTACATTCCTAATTTAATTTTTTCTATTTTTTTTTACTTTTCTTTTTAATTTTAAAGTTAGATTCAGCATCTGTTGTTATTTAGATATACATTAATCCAGGTAAGAGTTCCTTAAGATTATGAAAAAGGCTAGACATTCATAATTTCTATTTTGGCCAATAAGAGAAAGAAGAGAGAGAAAGAGAGAGAGAGAGAGATGATAGATTTGTACATATATGTATGTTCATATATGCAGATATGTATATAACATATGTATGTATATGTGTGTGTGTGTATAAAAAACACATATGGGCAGCCAGGTGGCACAGTGGATGTGCCAGGCTTGGAGACAGGAAAACTCATCTTTCTGAGTTCAAATTTGGCTTCAGAAACTTACTCTTACACTTACTTATGTTATCCTGGGCAAGTCACATAATCCTCTTTGCCTCAGTTTTCTCAACTATAAAATAAGAAGGACATAGCAAGCCACTCCAGTATCTTTGCCAAGAAAACACCAAAAGGGGTCACAAAAAATCAGACACAATTTAAAACAGCTAAACATATAATGCATATATGTGGGGGGGTATATATTTCTCTTTCATATCTTCTCTTGAATAGGAGATTGATCACCTGTTTTTAAAAGATTTTAATTTTAATAAGATCATTCGTGGCAGTAGCTTGCAATTATTTCAGCTACCATGAAAATAAGTATGTATTCAGAATCTTGGGGCCTAAGAAAAATAAGAACAAAAAAAAGAAACTGAAACAATGTAAAAGAAAGTATTATATTCAGCATTGCCTTTTTATTTAACAATAATGATAGCAGTATTAGTATTGAACTTTAGGGATTAGAAAAGAGTCTGTATAGGTTATCTCTTTTGATTTAATTTATATGAGGACATGAATGATAGGAGCATGCATTTATGGTACTCGAAGGTAATATCTAGACATAGTAATTAAAATGAGTCATTGACTCAATTATCTGGATAATTCAGATTAAAAAAATATAATTTTGCCTGAAATAACTATACCCATTTTTAGCTGAGGTGACCTGCTGCTACTCTCTTAAATATTTATTACTAGAAAGTATTTTAGCATTTATTCAAGTAATTATCTCAGTCTGCACATCACTTTGCTTTTGTACAGTTTATGTGTGTGTAGCTATGGATATGTATATACATATATGAGCATATATACATACACACGTATATATATCTGTGCATATAAGCTTAGCAAGAGAGTGTGGAATGTGAATAAATTTAGAAGGAAAGTTTTGATTTAATGCAATCTGTGCATGGTGCTTTCACAGGAGGAATTGGAACTTAGAAGAGTTTGCAAATTTTTAAAATCCAAACACTTCCTGTTTAAACGAGAAATAAATCAGAAACTCAAACAGTGACTCATAGAGTTTTAGAGTTGGAAGGGACAATACAAGTCATCTAGTCTGAGCCGTTTCCCTTCTCCAGAACAGCTGACAATGGGTTATCCAACCCCAATCTAAATACTTCCGATAGGAAACTCACTTCCTAATGAGGTGACCTATTCCATTTTACAGTGTTTTTCTCCCATTAAGCCAAAATCTGCTTTCTTGTAACTTCCATCCATTTGTCCTAGTTCTACTCCTTGGCACTATACAAAATAGATCCTGCTGGATTTAGAGTCAGAAGAATTGGGTTCAAAAACTACCTCCATCACTTACTAGAAGGCAGCTGGATGATTGAGTGGAGGGCTAAGGCTGAAGTCAGGAAAACTTAAGCTTAAATCCAACCTTAGACAGTTACTAGCTGTGTTACCCTGAACAAGTCACTTGACTTCCACTCATGTGATCTTGGCCCAGGTTTTCTCATCTGTAAAATGAAAGGACTGAACTAGAGGATCTCTAATGTCTCTTTCAGTCCTAGATCAGAGGTCCTTGGCTCTTATGTGTGTGTCATGAACCCATTTGCAGTCTAGTATAAAACCAATAACATTTCAGAATGTTTTAATATTCATAAAGTAAAATATAAAAGATTACAAAGGGAACCAATTATATTGAAATCATGATCAGCTTTTAAGAAGGCTCACAGACTCCAGATTAAGAACCTCTTCTCTAGATCTATAAGTCACCTGTCTGTCTTAGGTAACAGCCTTCTTTTCCCAAAATTTTCATGTTATCTTTTCCCAAAAACTCTCTCTTCAACTTTCCTCTTCCTATTGAGGACACCATCATCCTTCCAGTCATCTAGGCTCTTCATTCACACTCACTCTACATGTTCAATATATTGCCAAATCTTATCATTTCTACCTTCACAACATCTCTTGTATATGTCCATTTCTTTCCAGTCACTGACACCTTAGCGTAGACCAGTATCAGTTCTTCCCAGAACTTTTGGGATACCCTTCAAATCAGACCAGCCAATTAAATGTGTGTATTTTCAACTGTTTTTTTTACCAGTAATATTTTTATTTTAGTGTTTTTATTGTCTAAATTTTTTCAGTTTTTTTTTTTCAGATGAGAAAACTGAGGTACAGGGAGGGCTTAGTAACTTGTTTGTCCTTAATTTTTGAAGAGGACCAATAACAGGTAATGTTTTGACTTTGTGTGCATGAATTGGATTTAAGTGAACAAAGTTGCACAAAGTCATTCTCCTCACTCTTTTCATCTTGGGTCGTCCAAGTCCAGTGCCAAGACAAAAGATGACTACTGATGGCTTGGGATGCATTGGATGACCTTGGCATCTTCAATGACTGACCAAGTCCTGAGTACTCCACAGCACCTACTTCAGCCATCTTCATGACTGTTCGAATAAATTGTTCTCTACCCGATCCACCTAGGGAAGTCTTCACATGCTTGGGATAGACATCCTTCTAACTCACCAACAGGTTCGAGGACAGTCAGTTACCCTTAACCTGGTTTATTTCCTCTACTGAAGCTATGGAATATGCCATAGCTTCTTGGAGCCATAGGTTGAAGTTGAGCGACAGGTAGAAGCCAAAGGTGGATGAACCTCACACCAGAGGTGCTAGTCTTTCCTGAACACCCCATCTGAAGAAAATGGCCATATTAGGATTCTCATAATTCCTGAATTTAGAAGAATGATTCAGACTGCCTCTAAAATTATACTGGGGAGTATAGAGACAGAGAAAGAAAGGAGGGGCAGAAGGAGCCAGAAGAAGCTAGAAGAAGTCTAAATTCAGATTGAGCTTCACTTCTAAGAACCCTGAAAAGCTTAGAGAAGTCAAGATGTGTCAAAAAAATGTTCCCGTAATTGTGCCCTCGGTGACCTTTTTCCAAAAGAGAGAAATGGTGCTTGATTAGACTGAAACAAGAGCAAATAACATTTGACAAGAATTGGGCTCTTAAAAATGTAAAGAACTCTCACATTTTCATTGCCCTGGAGTATCCTCCCATAATCTCCTTTACAAATAGACTCTGTGGCCTAGCATTCCCTTCCCCCATTCTCCCCACCCCCCAACCTGGCCCCATTCACAGCCCACTGCCTGACAGGGGCTGCTCCAGAGCCCCCACTAAGGTTTACATCATCATAAAAACAAGCAACATGGCAGCAATCTCATCCATTGGTTCACTTGTAGCAACCCATGACTACTACGGAAGGCCTCTAGTTTCTACTTCCAGCAACAGCTCCTATGAAAGTGCTGAGTACTTTGGGAAAGTGATCCTCCACCATCCTGGTTTTCCCAAATCAGACCCAGGCAACTGGTGGGCAAGCTTCTTCTTCGGGAAGTAAAGTCATCCTTTCATGACAACTATATTGGAATCCCCAGAACACTCAGGAACTCTAGAAGTTGCTCATGGCATGATCACCTGTGACCTGACTCAGGAGGCCATGAGGAAGCAGCATGTCAGTGAGCCTAGCAAGGCTCCCTCTGCAGGAGCAGCAGCACCCGTCTTACTGCTCCCCAGCTTCTGAAGTGCTCTAGGCATCAGAGCCCATTTCCCATCCCCCCACTTCCCTCTCCCACCTATGGAATAGATAGGATAGGCTATTGAAGTGCAGAAGTAGTTGTGTTGTTTGGGTGGTTTCTTTTTTTAAAGGAAAACAAAGCAAAACACCAAAAAACAAGTAAAAGAAGCCACACTGCTGTCCTTTGTTTTTTGACTATCTGAATCGCCTGTGTGCTTTTTAGCAGCCTCAGTAACTTGTTTACTTTGTACTCGACAAAAATTAATAAACTTTGAGCAGCCTTTAAAAAAAGAATTGGGATTTTAATACAATATATGTATAATATTGTATTATATATAGTTATATATGATATATTATATAAATATATATTATGTTAATAGATAGAATTTTTGATCATACCTACCTAGTTTCCCATAAAAAAGTTGAGTGGCAGTTTTTGGAGGCATAAATATAATTCCTAACACAGCAGCAAACATGTCTTTTGAATCTTAATATTCCAAAGGCAAAAGTCTAATAATGTCATTCTCTTGCTCAAAAATCTTCAGTGGCCTCAAGGATAAAATATGTAGTTCTCAGCCTACAGTTAAAATTCTTCCACAATCTGGCTCCAATCTACTTGGCATTATTCCCTTTTATATACCATATTCCAGAAAAACAGCATGATAAGCTCTTCCCTAAACTTTTGTATACCATCACTGAGATCTGGACCTTTACACAAACTGTCCTACCATGACTGGAAAGTTTTCTTCAGGTTCAGCTCAGATATTCACATGGAATCTTTCCTGATGTCTCTAGCTATTAGTGTCTATACTTCCTCAAACTACACTGTTATTACTTATCAGTCAGTGTCTATGTTATATCCCATTTCCTGTAGTTGTAAGCATCTTTAAAGCTAAGTGCTGTTTCCTCTTATAATTTGTGTTTCTTACACCTAGGACAGTACTTTATACATATTAGCAAGTATTTCAATTCAAGAGATAGTAATGGTTCAATGTCTGAAATAATGCTAGTGCCCTTAGTCATAATCTTTCTTCATTTGATTGTCAACTCACCCATTGTCTTACACAAAATCTCAAATAAAAGATGAATGACATGCTTCCCTCTCATATTCCTTTGCACTTAACAAGCAAAACAAAACTAAAATCTATTTCTCTTCAATTCAATAAGCATTTCCCTGGCATATAGTAAAGGTATTTGTTTAAGTACTGGTATACATTTAGATTATTTAGGAAAGCCCTCCCTTTGACACATCATCATTCTTATACAAAAGTATATGAACATGTGAACTCTCTTTACATTACAATTCTTTAACTATGTACTGAAGGTTCTATTACTGTAAGGTGAGTACAGCAGAATGAAAACAGAGGAAAGAATTACATGAGAAATCTTTTTGTTTACGGCTTTTTAACTTTTCTTTTTTCAAAAGAAACTAAGAAAGAACTCATGGGGATGGACCCCCAAGAAGGAGGATACAGAGAGAGAGAAAAAAATGATGTTTTTTTTTTCCTTCTAGGAAAAAAAAAATTTCTTGTTATTAAAGTTTTTATTCATTACTAAGTATCTTCTTAAAACTCAAGTTTCCCAATAGCAAATGAAATTAGGTTTTTCTGTGATGGGCATGAGTTTTTAATAGCTCCAAGGGTGTAGTAAACAAAATGCTTGACTTTGATGTAACCAATGAGCAGACAGTCTTCAATTGTTGAAAATAGCAGGAAACATTTAGAAAGACTTCTAAATGATCATTAAGCATTCAGGATAAAGAATCATTTCTTCCTGATAGATTTTCCCCTTAATGTAATATAAAAGAATACTCAGCAAATTGAGTAGTTTAGTGAGCACTAAAGCAAGAACAATCTTGGCAAAAATAAAGCAGAAAATAATTCATGGGTCCATACGGTGCGTAAGGTTCTATGTTTGGTGATGTGAGAAAGACAAGAGTATAACATATAACTCCTGCCCTCAAGGAAACTACTCTAGTAGTTACTTCCATTGCCAAAATAACAAGATAAGACTCCTTATTCTAACATTCATTGATGAGAAATGCTTATTTTATTTAGTGGTTTTTCAGTTCAAAATTAAAAAAGATTTGAAACATTTTAAATAATGATATAATAAACAATGGTGTGTTATTACCAGGAAGAAATAATTATATCTCTACACGAACTCATTGGGAATATATAGATGAATAATATTTCTTTGCTTTCCTAAACTTTAGAGCTATTTTGATTTTTTTCAAGTAACAGATGATCAGTGGGATATTTTATAGTAAAGGTGAAATGGGCATATGCCTTGAAAATATAAGATATTCTCAAACTAGACAGTAAACTCCTTAAACTCCTCAAGGGAATGACCCTACCTTATACAAAAATGTAACTCTACAAGCCTATAGTCCGTCATACTGTGTAGGTTCTTAATAAATGTTGTATAAGTGAGCATTTTTCACTGTATATATTACAAGCTCTATTCTTTCTTATATAAAAATCCCTTTGATTCAGCTGTGATGACCTATTTCCCTTTTTACATATACATTCCAGAATATGATCACATACAGTCAGTTAAGCATTTTTCAATCCTATGTACTGGCAATATGATTCTAAATAGCTTCTTAGATTATGTTTGCATGTCATCTTCCTCCAGTTTGTATCTGTTCATATATGAAGTCTTTCCTTCTCTTAGAACCTCATGTATTATATCTCTAGCCTTCCATAAAATAATATAATTGATATTACAATTCTTAAATTTTAATTTGTTTTATGCATATTTATGTAATTTTCATTAACTCTTCAAGGCTTCCTTTGAACTCTTTGCCCCTTTGACTCCTGTCTTTTTTTGATTTTGCCATTTGTCTCAAACTCTATTATTCTACCCTTCCTGTATTCATATTTCTGAGTTCTTGGATTCCATTTACAGTGTGCCTCTTATCCTCATTTTCCTTTATCTTTCTTTCCATTAATTTCCTTTGCCTCTCCTCCTCTATTGATCTAAGATTAAGTTGTCTCCCTGGAGGTAAATCTGCCCTTGTCTGCTTCCCTCAGCAGGAGAAACCTTGTACCTCCTGTTTTCATGCTGTGCAGAAGCTTCATCCCTATCCAGTTTCATCATCTTTTTCTCCCTCCTATTTCCACTCTTTAAAAAAAAAATCTTTACTCCATTTCTTCCTGAAATTCTTATTTCATTACTCCCTCATAGTTATTAGAAAATAAATTACTCTCAACTGTTTCATTTTCCTCTTGATTCTAGGTTCTTAATTATGTCAGGCTATTTTCTTTATAATGTTATATCCTTGAGGGGTTTGCATTGTTAATAATAACTGCTCCCATTTGTGGATGACCTTTATACCTAAAGAGTTTACTTTTTTACAGGAAATGGTCTGATGCTCTAGTCCGCTACACCTGAAACAATTTTCTTACTTATTCATCATACTTCAATGATTTTTTGAAGCTGTATATTTGACATTTATGCACCATCCCCTCCAACCTGGGACTTCTAAAACACTGAAATCTCATAATTCTCCTGCTTCTCTGAATGTTCCTTCCATGTTTCTTTTGCTGCCTCTTCATCTTTCCACTTTTTAGTGCAGATATTCCAGAAAGTTCTTCCTATACCCAATTTTCTTCTTTTTCTACATTTTTCCTTTGATGATCTCATTTATCACCTCCCCATAGAGGAATCCTTTATGTCCTCAGCCTGATGGACATCTCTACCTGGATGTCTTTCTAGCTTCTAACGATAACATGTCCCAAACTGAACTCATCCTGCCTTACTCTCCCTGTCCTCCTAACTTCTCTATCTTTCTCCCTTCTTCCAAGGCCTATCTGGGATGTTCATAAAGACTCTGCTTGGAAAAGTGATTTTTTGCTTCCTCAGATTTATCGTGTTACTTTGCCCAGACCTCAACTTTTTCATTCTCTTCCATAAAATGACTATTAAAGTTTATATAGACATGTATACACAGGATCTGAAGTCAGGAAGACTCGTTCCCCAGAATTCAAATCTCACTTCAGAAATGTACTAGCTGTGTGATCCTGGGCAAGTCACTTAATCCTGTGGGCCTCAGTTTCTTTGTCTATAAAATTAGGTGAAGGAAATGGCCAATCATTCTTTGCTAAGAAAACCCCAATGGGACCACAAAGAGTCAGACGTGGCTGAAATGACTCAACACCATGTGTGTATGTGCATATGTGTGTATAGAGAGACAATATTGAGAAGTAGATCCTATGGGACAGGAAATTTGAATATATGAAAATGTGGTTTCTTGACTCAAAGGAAAATATACATCTGTATGAGTATTTTTTCACCTGTGGAACGGGTTACCTGGTCAGAAAAATCAGTATCTGCTTAGTTTAATGCATGGATCATTTTTTAAAATTATTTTTTATGGTAAGAGGGCAAAGTAGACAGCTCAAATGCCTTACTAAAATTTAAACACACTACATGGATGACATTTTCCTCATTAGAAAAGGAAATGAAGTCACTATGGCATGCCTTTCTTTAGAAGCATTTATGTTGACTCTTTGCCATTACTGCTTCCTTTTCAAAGTGTCCATAAACCATTTACGTGAGAAATCAAAAATGAACTCACTAGCCAATTATCTGAAGGGTATCTCTTCATTTTCATTGAAAACTTGTACAATTTATCTTCAAGTATCATCAGAAATATTAGGCCAGGTCTGATCATTTGAACCCATAAATGAGAGTCACATAGTCTAACAGTATGTCTTATTTTATCTTGGGTTTAATTTTTCTATTAACCACATAGAAAGTTCTATGTCTGATATCTTGTCTGATTCAGAGAAACAGAGAAATCAGAAAGAAAATAAGCACTTAGTTTCTTTTCTTCACGTGTTCTTCCAAACTATTTAAAGGGCCAGAAATCCCGTAACGTATTAGGCAAAAAAAGAAGAATTTATATAAAAACATGAATAAAAAATGCTCAATGAGTTGAGGTGTTTGAAAGCAAACAACAATCTAGTCAGATCCCAGCTCCAATAAAACTCAGCTCATTTTGTGCTTTAATTCTGATGCTATTCATGAAGGACCATGCTACCTTTTTTTAATTCTTTTTCAGTTATCTTCCCTTTATAATGTCTTAAAAAAAAAAACAAAACAAAGTTGTTTTTCCTATCCACCAGAGTCTCTTTGGATATAATCTTCCTTTTTCCCCCTCATTTATTTTTTTTATTTTTATCAGTCCCCATTATTCCTAAGTCAGCTTCCTTTATGGACGAGTAGAACACAGGCCTCCAGTCATGCTTTTTCTGAACAGCGAAATCAATTTCTCCCAAATCCAAGTTACGCATCCAACTAAGCTTGGTAGTTTCCATAAGACTATGCTTAGCATAGGCTGATTTACCCAGATTCTGGGGACTATTGTAGACACTTAGTATATGCTAGTTACCTAAGATAGCTTTTTTCCCAACTTTTCTATCATTTTGTCTTCCATAACAAGTTGTTCTTAATTGGTTAGAATCAGATTCAGAAGAGCAGATTTCTAGATCAAAACTCAAAGCTCTCTGCTACTTGTCCTAAAGTTGGGGATACATCTTAACCTCTTTAAGTGAGTTAGAATGTCTCTTAAAGCCCTATATCATTAATAGTCATTAGCTTTGACTTGCTTAGTGGAATTCTCAGAGTATATCCAGCAATTCTGTCATCTTTTGTCTGATCCTTTCTCCAAAATTAATTCAATTTTTATGTTTATGTGAAATTCACATCAGGTTCATCCCAAGGGTTTGAATCACCAAAAATATGTCTATTGATAATAAACATTTGCAATTATCTTTTCATTTGATGCTCACAAAAACGTTGGAAGTTAGGCACTATAATTATTTCCATTTTACATTTGAAGAAACTGGGGACAGAGATTGAGTAACTTGTCCAGGGTCATGAAGCTAACAAATATCTGAGACCTAATTTGAACCCAGGTCTTTCTGATTTCAGGCCCAGGACTCTATCCACTGTGCCTCTACTTGTGACTCTATTCACTTAGCTTGAGGAGCAACATGATCAGAACATTAATTCTGAAGCTGTATGAAGATTAGATTGTAAAGGTGAAATGCTGTCTGCAGGGAGATGGCTTTTGATCAAAGGAAGTTTATTTTTCCTCAGTCTTCCATTAATATATTGGAAATATGCTCCCACAGAAAAACTCCTCCAGTAAAACAAACTGAAAACTTCCATCTAACACAAGTTACATTCCAACCTGAAGATTCCTTGAGTTGGAAACTATCATTTGGCTTACATAAATACATCAGTGAATGTAACATTTCATCAATGTGGTTATTCCTTCCCTCACTACAGATCACAGTCCATCTAGGTCTTCTTGTCCTCTGTAATCCCTCCTAATGCCTTCCCAAGAAGCATTTGGTAGAATCAAGCCTCTACTGCTAAATAGCTCTTCTCGGGCTTCTTGACACATACAGTCTTCCCTCTGGGAACTAACCCTCTTTCCTCTCACAGAAGCTACAGGGAATTTTCCTTTTTTTCTCCTCCTGTAAATCTTTCTGAAACCAAATGGACAAAGCAGACCATATACTGATTTGCCTCCTTTTTTCCCCCTCTTCCTACTTCTCATTTATCTTTTAAACCTTCCTTTTTCCATCTACCTTAATTTCTTTGACTTCCCCACCACCACCATTTTTTCCTATTTATAGAGTCAAAGCACAATGTCAAAAATATAACTGATGGCCAATATGTATTTTGATTGCTGACAGTTAGGCTGATTATTGCTTATATTTTGCCCCAAATCAGAAAACGCACTTATTCCTTTTTACCTCTCTTCTCCCATAGCCCAAGAACATCAATGCCTATAACTATGTCTTAATAAGGTTCCCTGAAGTGACAGTGAACTTTGTGTACTTTGTGAAGGAGCAAACACATGACTATTGTATGTATGGATTACAGAATTAACTTTTTCAAATTCTACCATGATGGCATTCTTGGGAAAATGTATTTGAAAAGAAGTAATCAAAATATAATTTTTTCTTTTCTGCAAAATTATGAGCAAAATAAGGGGTCAAAGGTGTTGAACAAACTATCTTTGCATCAGTTTGTTTTCCTTGGTATGTAGTGGTTCTCAAGACCTCTTTTACACTCTTAAAATAATTAGGAACTCCACATAGCACTTTTGCTTATAAGGTTTATATCTCTCATTTATGATATTAGAAACTGAAACATCTTAATATTATTATGAAAATAGTTCTGACCCCTCAGTCATTTGAAAGGGATTCAAGGACACCCAGGAGTCCTAAACCATGCTTTAAAAATATTTTTAAATGTTTTCCCCAATTATATGTTAAAACCACTTTTTACATTTTTTGTTAAAGTTTTGATTTCCAAATTTTATACCTCCCACCCTCCTGAGAACTAGATAAGGAACTTGTGATATGGAGACTCCCTCTCCCAATGAAGATCACTATCTGCCTTATAATTATAGTCTTAGAGAATTCCCTAAAAGACTGAGAGATTAAGGTACTTGTCTAGGGTCACACAATGAGTGTGTATCAGAGGTAGGCTTTAAATACCGTGGAGGTGGGATTGAACTTGCTCTGTTTATCCTCAAAGGGAAAAATCAGTTGAGGTAGAAGAGGCAAAATTAGACTTGATTTCAAGGATGAACTATTTTTTTTTCCTTTGTGGAGGGGGGAAGGCAGAGCAACTGGGGTTAAGTGACTTGCCCAAGGTCACATGGCTAGTAAGTGTTTAGTGTCTCAGGTCTGATTTGAACCCAGGTTCTCCTGACTCCATTTACTCCATTTACTGCACCACCTGGCTGCCCCAAGGACAAACTTCTTAATAATCAGAACTGCCCAAAAGTGAAATGGTTTCCCTCCAGAAGACATTAAAAGTCTTCAAGCAGAAACTGGATGACCAATTGGCTGTATGTTATACTGGGAATTTTTTCATGTAGGAGTTGCCCTATGTGACTGCTGAGGTTCCAAATCTTAAATTCTGTGATTCTGTACATACATCTTCCTGTCCTAGGATTACAATTCTCTATCATTCTATATTCTATTTCACAAATATCATAAAATTAGAATACAGTCATCCTTCCTAATAACCAACCTCTGAGTAAAAAAATGCATATATTTTAATAATTTTACTTTTTAGATAACCTGTTTTCATTTCTCACAGGTATCATTATCATATTGTAATGGTAATCAATTTGTTGGATATTTAGGGCTAAGTGGATAGGATACTTAGGGCTAAGTAGATCAGATACTTAGGGCTAAATAGATCAGTAACTTAGAGCTAAGTATAGAACTCTGTCCATTGGTGAAAAGGTGTGAATTACCCTATTGACTTGGAAGAATGCTATTGGCTGAGACACTCCCCTGTGGATTTGGGAGAAGGCCAGTGCTTATAAGGAATAATTTTATAGAGTCAAGACAGATTTTGGATTTGGTTCCTCAGTGAAGCTGACTGAAGACATGAACAGGATGGGACTTTGTTTGTTGGTGGCCTGGCTGATCCTTGAGTTCCAGGCA